>CM054949.1:4948981-4953981 GCA_029168755.2 Tillandsia fasciculata
TTTATATTATTTACTGAAAAGTAAAGCAGTTAAAATTATTAATTTTTTTTTTAAATCAAATTAAATTTTGGAGCTTAATGAATAAAACAATCCAAATAACAGTTATCCAAAATATCTCCTAAAGAGTCAAGAATTCAACTTGCTATTTAGTTTTTTTGTTTTTATTTTTTTTTACTATTTAAATAGAGAATGAAGTTTGAATAATTTTACGCCAAAATAAGATATTCAAATTCACAGTCCATATCATTAAATTTGGTTCGAATTATTTAAATTTCTTAGATATTAATTTGTAATCTATCGTCATAATTTATTTAGCATTTAAATGATCTCAAATTGATTATTTAATTTCATAGCTAAGATTAGATAAATTTTAAACCAGCAACTTTGACCACTAAGTAAAAAAATGTTAAAAATATAAAATTTGAGTTCTATAAAATTTGAGCATTCTACATCTCTTGATGATATTGATTCTCGTCAAAAATTATGCGAAAGTAAATTATGTTAGAAACTTTTAATAGTGTTCAAGTTTTTTCCTCCGTGTAATAGCAAATTTTTTTATAAATTATTAGGACTCGTTTGGTAACGGAATAAGACATAACTAGCTATTATCGGAATAAGTATGAAAAAGTGTTTGTATGGTTTCAGGAATAAGAGATTTATATTTAGTATGATAATGAGGAGTAAGAAAAATAAAAAATATTAATTATTTTAAATGACCTTTTTATTCTCAAACTTTATTATGTAATAATGAGATGAGAGATGGATGTCTGGAGACGTGGAAGGGTATTCAAGAAAAAAATAAAAGAGTGGTTGAAAAAAAGTAAGAACAGTAATTCTCTACTTATTCTAGTTATACTGAAATAAAATATTCCTTTCTGATATGTTTAAGGATAAAAAAATATCCCTTAAATAATTTTAATATCAAAAAAAGCCCTCGACAGATCCTTCCAACCAATAAGTGGAACTTGAAAAATGGGATGCACAACTAAAATGAGTTGAAAAGGTGGCATCCATGTGAGAATTTAATAGGATCTAGGGAACTAAAATTAGGTTGCATTAGATAGGGATTGAAAGTGGCTTGGATTATATATATATATATATATATATATATTATATATATCTATATATATATATATTATATGTCTCGACCCATTATTTAATGTTTATATAATATATATTGGGTAAAATTTTAAAATATATTTTTTAGTTTGTGTCATTTTATTTTTAAAAAAATCTTTTATTTTAAAACTACTTACTAATTAAATTACAATAAAAAATAATTACCGGTCAAAAATATAAAATAAATTTCGACTGAGTCAGAATGTAAATAACAAAGCTAGCGAGACGAATCTCACATCACTTGGTATTTGTCAGTGTATTCAAATTTAACGAGAATTAACGTCATAACTTAGAAAGAAAAAATATATAATATTTTTAAAATTTAAAATAATTTTATATATTCTTTTAATTCTATCATAATATTTTAAATGATAAATTAATAAATTTAAAAAAAAAATAAAAAAAAATTAAGCGCCTTAAAATTAAAAATAATTTTAAAATAAATGATGGCTGAAAAGATGGTAAGGTTATGTCTGGCAAGGGAGTAATATTAATAATTGAAGATGGCTATTGTGGCCAATGGATGGCAGGACTCAGAATGGTGGTAGTGACTGCCGAATAGCGATGACAGTGACGAGAGAGTCGCGAAGTCCTATCACACACTTGTAAATAATATTTTTTTTTAAAAAAATAATCATATTTGTACATCTTTATAAGAGTGTACATCTCATATTTCGTCCATCTAATAAGTGAGATGTGATAAAAGATCACTTAAAGTAATTTTTAAAAATATTTTATTTTTAAATAAATAGGATGCAAAATATATATTTTTTTGAGATGTACGTATAGTATTACTCTTTTTAAAATTATATATTTTTAGTAAAATATTATTGGAGTCAATTATAAATAAAATTAAGATATTATTATAAATAAATAATTTTTTTAATTTTATTATATAGAAATATATATTATATATATATATATATATTATATATATATATATATATATATATATATATATTTTTTAATATTATAGATTAAGATTAAATAGATATAAATTTTAAATTTTATTTTTATAAAACTAATTTGTGTTAATAAAAAAAAAAGTTAATTTTAAGTCGTCTTGAATTTTAATAACTATGATAAAAAAAATTTAGGGATTTGATTAAAATTGGACCAGTTTACTTATTCAATAGTTGAACCATCGATTCGAACTGTCCTAAATGGCTTTTTAACTTATTTGGTTCAAATGATTGAACCAAGCCGCTTTATAAATTGAATTAAGGTCGGTTCAAACTGATTTATAAATCATTACCTGCGACCATTCACATTAATTAGAATTATTTAGTTAGGCAATACATTTATGTAATGTTACTCAAATATAGTTTAATGAGCATCCTAATTGAGCTTAAAAGTACTTTAGACCACCTCTTCCATTATAGGTTGTTTTGATATGAATGCTTTAACTATGATTTGTTAGGTGTGTTTGGAATTGGAATTGAAATGGAAATAAGTGGGATATCCTTTTTATCCTTCCAAACATATTAGGTATAGCTTGTTTCAGTACAACTAGAATAAATGAGAACTACTGTTCTCACTCTTCCCAACCACCCTTTTACTTTTTTTTTTTAAATACCCTCTCACGTCTATCGAGGCATCATCTCTCATCTCATTATTACATAATAAAGTTTGAAGGCAAAAAGGTCATTTAAAACAACTAATACTCTATATTCTTCTTATTCCTCATTATCATACCAAACATAAAATCTCTTATCCCTGGAATCATCCCAAACACTTTTTTACACTACTTTCGTACTTTATACTTAAATCTCTTATCCCTGGAATCATTCCAAACACTTTTTTACACTACTTTCGTACTTTATACTTAACTCTGGAATAGCTAGTTCTGTCTTATTCCGTTACCAAACGAAAAAAATCGATTTAACAGAAAACAAATTCATACATATATGCACCTGAAATTATTGATAGATGAGGTGAAAGTTAAAAATTTAATTCATTATATAATTAGAAAAAAATAAATCCATTAAATATCAAAGATAGGAATTGAATCTATAAAATTTCATAACAAACGGGTTTAAAATTAGATCTGATATCATATTATTCAAAATATTGATCTAGTAGGAAATGAGTCTAGAAATATATATTAAAAATTAAAATTAGTAAATAAAGTAAAAGTTGAAAATTTTATGTATTATATAGTTATGAAAATTTAAACCCGTTAAATTTCAAGAATAAGAATTGAATTTATGAATTCACAGAATTTAAAAAATTGATTATGGAAGAAACAAGCTTAGAAATATATATTAACATCCCAACTCACGTAATGATCAATTTAGTAGAAAATACATGCACGAATGAATATGAAAAATATGTTGAATTGACAGATGAAATAGAAAATAAAATTTTAATCAATATGAAAATTTAAATACCATAATTAATGGACGTAAAATTAATAGATACCATAGATAACTTCACAAAATAAATGGACTTACTTATAATTGACTTTGATATCATATTATCTAAAAAATCGATCTAATAAAAAACAGGCCTAGAAATCAACATCCTGGTAATCACAATTTGCAAACAGGGCCAATCCGGGGACAGGAACGGTCCTGCACTCTTCGTCTCATTTTCTTGCCTGATTTGAGGCGAATTGATTTGTATTTGTTTTTCTCGACTTGTCGCTCCATTTAGAGTAGGCTGGGGGCGAAAATAACTTTTTGACAATTTTTTGACCGATCAAAACAAATCAAGAAAAAAAATAGATCATCCACCTTTCCTTTTATTTTTTAGCGAATCAAAACGAATTTTGATCAGACTATCACCTTTTGTCTTATTTGGAATGAATCAAGATAGTAGCTCTATTACCCTAGGTATATTTGCATCACTGGTATTTACCAATAGAAAGGGTTTTTTATTTTTTTTATTTTTTTATTTTTTTATTTTTTATTTTTTTGAAAAAGAGAGAGAGATGTAGAAAGTTACTAATTTCGTTTATATTTTAGAAATGAGCTCAACAAATAATATGAATTAACTAGTCTTCGAATCTAAGATCTCGATCTCAATCATCAAACTCTTTAGACAATTGTACTACTTACCAATAGAAGTTAATGAATATATATATCTTAGCACCTCTCTTGACATTAACTTAACCACTAAATTTTATCATTAATTACGTGCACTACAATCAACACCATTAAATATGGTCTAAGATATTTGAACTTTTAAATTTTAAATTTTTAATATCATTTGCCTAATTTTTAAATAGTTTAAAAATTAATAATTTTAACGGTTAATATAAAATAAATTTAACACAACTTGATCAACAAGAAAATAATATCATAAAATTATGAAAAAAAAAAAATTTAAAAAAATTATATCTTAGATTATTTTTAACGGAACTGATTATTAATTCAAATATCTATCGCCAGAAACTATTATTATACATATTAATAAAGCATATCAAGCACAATTACTAAAGTTAATCTCAATTAAGTACAATTAATCAAGTACAATTAATTAAATAAAATTAATCAAGTAGAGAGTTCTTCACAATCATTATAAGGGGGAGGGATGTTTCCTTTGTATCTAAAAAGATTTGCTTCTACTTAATAAGCCATACATACTAAATACATACATGTACATAGATAATCAAGTATATGTATATTTTCTCTTATGAAAATTTAATTTTGCACAAGCGCCACAAAATTTCAAAACTTTCATAAATATTTTTATAATAAGCCGAGTTAGAATATTTCTAAAAATATTAATGTTCAAACACTTCTAGCTAATCAATTACTATTTTACTTACCACTACTAAAAAAATATTTTGTTCTCGAAAAAAAAACAAAAAATTGAGATGAAAGTTTCTCTTTCCACAAATTTTTTTTTTCCTAAATTAATTTTATGGAAAAGTGTCC
>CM054949.1:4958981-4980173 GCA_029168755.2 Tillandsia fasciculata
TTGTATAACTTATATCTTGTGTAGATTTAAATGTTTGTGTAGCTTATTATTAATTGTGTATGTTTTGTGCATATAAGTACTTGTATTCTTTCGGTATTTTTCCACAAAATTTAATTTTTAGAAAAGCGGGTTCGGCGTGTGCAGCAATCCTTTAGAATATATTTTCCTTAGATGTACATCTTTGTAGTGATGTAGTAGGTTTTATTTCTGCAAATGTGATGTAATAATTAAGGTCATGTAAGAGGAATGTGTTTTGCACACCATCGACGTTTTTCAAATTAAATTTTGGCACAAGTACTTATTTTATTATTTTATCTGTGTGATATGAATTATCTAAAATAAGTTCTTAAATTTTTTTTTAAAAGATACGTTCTTTTAATGGATGAGTTCCGAATTTTTGAATAAGTTTCAAAATTAAATAAGAAAAAAATTAATATGATTGAAATTTCTTGACCGACACTGGGTGATGATTATGAGTCTAGCGAAATTTTCGATCCCGTTGTGAAGGAGATATTTTTTCAATTTTGTTATTTTTTTGAAATATGTGCATAATGTTCAAACCTGTTTCTTGAATGTAGTGAAATGGCTTCCAGAAATGTTATAGCTGACCTCATGAGGGGTGATAAGCTAAACGAAAAAATTATGACATATGGCACAGAAAAATGCAATATCTGCTTAATGAACAAGGAGTTCTTGAAACTCTCTATGTCAAAAGACCGTGCCTCTAGATAACTCTACTGCAGAACACCAGCATAAGCAGGATGTCTATGAAAAATGGTTCAAGGAGGATCGTACTACTCGGTATACTATGTTGTGTGCCATGCAGGATGACCTCATTGGACAGTTTGAGACATTTGATACTGCCAAAGACATGTGGGAAAATCTGAAGATTGCTTTTGGGCAAACTTCAGTTACGAGGCTGCGTGCCCTAAATCTAAAGTTTCAGCAGTACATTAAGGACCCGAAGCACTCAATGGTTAAGCACCTTCGTGTGATGAGCACCATGATTCGGGACCTTAAGGCTGCTGGAAATGAGCTCACCGATGAGCAACAGGTTCTCGCGGTGATTCGTTCACTGCCGGACCCTGAATGGTCCCAGATGAAGCTCCTGATGACGGACAGTGAGGCATTAAAACGTTTAATGACATATCACGTCATCTCGAACTTGAGGCAGAACGCTTGGATGCGAACCGTTCTGTCGCTCTTGTTGCACGCTCTGAGGAGCGCGGGGGAATTGCACCCAAGCGCAAAAAGCGTTACAATAATGGAGCGCAGAAAAATAAAAATCAAATTCCTCATGGTGGAATTGGAAAGCGCGGCAGAGGCAAGCGCGCTGGCAGCAGAGATGTTGCAAAGCTAAAATGCTATAACTGCAAGAAGAAGGGTCATTTCGCTCGAGATTGTTCTGAGCCGAAAAAGATAACCCTACCACTCTCACACTGTTTTGTTTGCTCTTATGCTTTAGTAGCTAATTCTCTTCCCGATTGGATCGTGGATACAGGAGCAAACAAGCACGTAGTGCGTGATCGAGCGGGATTTGTAGATTACCATCGAGTACCGACTGGCACACAATTTGTCACCCTTGGGAATAGCTCAATGGAAGAAGTTATTGGAGTTGGTTCGTACCGACTCAAGTTGCGTGGTGGCCGCACCTTACTTCTTCAAGATGTGCTATATGCACCCGGTATAAGATGTAATCTATGTTCAGTTTTAGCTTTGCTACATTTAGCTTATTCTTTTCATTTTGACAGAGACCGTCTTGACATTTCCTTTCATGGTACTTTATTTGGATATGGTACATTAATAAATGGCTTCTTTAAGTTAGATTTGGAGGATGATTCGTTTGCTTTTGCTTCTTCTTTTTCTAATCTTTGTGATGAATTCGTTAAATGGCATGCCAGACTAGGCCATATAGGTCAAGAAAGAATGAACAGACTGGCTCGAGTAGGCCTTTTGGGGTCTCTCGCCAAAGTTGACCTATCTGTGTGCGAGCCTTGTCTGCCTGGGAAGGCATGTAGAAAGCCTTTTGGTAAGGCTACTCGTGCCTCTCATCCTTTGGAGCTGATCCACTCAGACATTTGTGGGCCAATGAATGTGAGGGTCCGGCATGGTGCGTGCTATTTTCTCACATTCATTGATGATTATTCCCGTTATGGCTATGCGTATTTGCTTTCTTACCGTTCTGAAGCTTTAGATTGCTTCAAGCGCTTCGTAGCGGAGGCTGAGAATCAAATAGAAAGAAGTCTAAAAGTGCTTCGCACTGATCGAGGACGTGAGTACTTGTCTGATCAGTTCAAGACTTACTGTGAGCAAAAGGGCATCTTGAGACAGCTCACTATTCCAGGTACTCCGCAACAAAATGGTGTTGCAGAGCGAAGGAATCGTACTCTACTGGACATGGTTAGGTCTATGATGGCGCATGCTCATCTTCCTATAAGTTTTTGGGGAGATGCTCTTTTGACTGCTGCCTATATTCTTAATCGAGTCCCTAGTAAATCAGTGCCATCTACCCCATATGAGTTGTGGAGTGGTAGAAAGCCAAGTTTACACTACTTTCGCCCTTGGGGTTCAGCTAGATATGTTCACAACCCCTCACATAGATTCGGAAAACTTGGCCCTAAAGCAAGCAAGCATGTGTTCATCAGATACCCTGAAAATTCGAAGGGCTATGTGATGTATGGTGAACACCCAGATGGTGGGATGACCGAGATTGAGTCTCGTACTGTGGAATTCCTAGAGAAGGAATTTCCAAACATTGGTGAAATGCGAAATGACGTCGGATTGTATGAGTTACAAGACGATGCTATCCCATCTTCTGGTGAGGGTGATCGATCACTTCCCGAAATCGCTGAAGGAAGTGGTAGCGATCCTCCGGCTAGTGGGAGTGCTTCTATGAGTGGGAGCATACCCTTGGAAGCCGAGAGTTTAGGCCCTCAACTGCGTAGAAGTGAACGTGGAAACATTCCCCGTCGACGTTTTGAGATCGAAGGGAATATTTTCATGTGCACTCCGCTCGATGATGATGAGCCTGCTTCTTATGTAGAAGCGCTACAATCACCAGCTTGTAATGAGTGGATGGCTGCTATGAGAGATGAGATGGATTTCATAAGCAAGAACCAAGTATGGGAGTTGGTTGACCTTCCACCTGAGCGCAAGTCTATTGGAAATAAATGGGTTTTAAAAATTAAGCACAAGGCGGATGGATCAATCGATAAATATAAGGCTCGGCTCGTGGCTAAGGGCTACAATCAAAGGCAGGGGGTAGATTACAACGAGACATTTGCTCCCGTTGTGAGATTTGCCTCCATACGTGTGATTTTAGCCTTAGTGGCTCATCTAGATTTGGAATTGTTCCAAATGGATGTCAAGACAGCTTTCCTCAATGGAGGATTAGCGAAGGAGATCTACATGGATCAATCTGAGGGTTTTATACTCGAAGGTCAAGAAGGCAAAGTATGTCGTCTTAAAAGGTCCATTTATGGTCTCAAACAGTCATCGAGACAGTGGTATTTCAGGTTTCATGAAGCCATCATCTCTATCGGTATGTCCATGATAGAGGAAGACCACTGTGTATATGTCAAGAAGTCGGAGAAGGGAATTTTGTTTCTCTCTCTATACGTCGACGACATACTATTGGCTGGGAATGACATCGAGTTGATTAATACCACTAAGGAGTGGTTATCTTTCAATTTTGAGATGAAAGATATGGGTGAGGCGAGCTATGTGCTCGGTGTTAAGGTCATCAGAGATCGCTCTAGGAGACTTCTTGGTCTGTCTCAAGAATCTTATATTAAAAGGGTTCTGGAGCGGTTTAGGATGCATCATAGTAAACCCGTTGATACTCTAGTGGAAAAGAATCACACTTTGAGTCTTGATCAGTGCCCTAAAACGGATAAAGAAAAAGAGCAAATGAGTAGGGTTCTTTATGCGAGTGCGATTGGCAGCTTGATGTACGCTATGATGTGTACTCGACCTGACATATGCTTCGCTGTTGGCTTGGTAAGTCGTTACCAGAGCAACCCAGGACCTGCTCATTGGCAAGCGGTCAAGAGAATCCTTCGATACTTAAAGGGAACCAGTGATCTCGTTCTATGCTTTCAAGCTGGGGACTTGAGATTGAATGGATATAGTGATGCTGATTAGGGCGGTGATAGAGATAAGCGCAGGTCCACTTCAGGCTATGTGTTTATGTTTGGAGGTGGGGCAATTTCCTGGTGCAGTAAAAAGCAGAGTTGCATTGCCTTGTCTACCATGGAGGCGGAGTATGTTGCTTGGTCAGCAGCCGTTCAGGAGGCTGTTTGGCTGAGGAGATTTCTCCAGCACCTCGACATTGTGACTCGAGCTGACGAGTCTGTTGAGATGGTCTCTGACAGCATGGCTGCTTTGGAGTATGTGAAGGACCCCAAGTATCATGGCAGGACCAAGCACATTGACATCCGTTTTCACTACATTCGAGAGATGATTAGGCTAGGCGAGGCACTCTTAGACATATCTCCACCACTAGGATGGTGGCTGATCCGTTGACCAAGCCGATAGCTAGGGATATGTTCCTGACCCATGTTCGGAGTTTGGGTCTTCGCAGGTTATGATGTATGGACATTATTGAGACTTTTGTATCTTACGCTTTTCTTAATGAAAATATGTTTTTCTTTTATGTATGATTGCGTAATTGATACTAGTAGGCACATATTACCATAGGTCACCAGGCTCAGGTCAGCCCTCTCACACAGGTGATAGCCCTGGCACCTAAGTGGTGAGCAGGATGAGACTAAATAATTATATTAAACTTTAGTAGTTGTAATATGATTGCTTTGTTCATATATGTTATGAATAAAGTGTTGATACGATTTGAAAGTCGCCTTAATTAGTTTAAGATGAGACTCTTGGGAGTTGGATATGAGAATTATTTTGTAAAATTCCATATCGAGCCTGTATAGCAGCCGAACCTAAATACTTGGGTTAGAGAGATGACCTGAGTTGTATAGTGGTTAGACGCCTTAGTGGTGCTTAGACCAAGGTTCGCATGGCGTTTTAGAGCGTGACATGGCCCATTGGATGGGTGCTCCGCCATGGCATACATATCATACTGTATGTGATTGTCGACCAGTTAGTAGAGTGACATATATTCTTCCCTTTATGTCACTGTGTGAGCACTAACCCCTTTTTATGCCCTCGACTTAGAACTACATTATGAAGTAGAGGTCCAAAGTAACTAATTTAGCGTGTATCTCAGGGTCATGAGAAAATATGATCTCGCGAAGCATGTCTAGTAAAGTGCTTGGACCGATACAGATTAATGTGAGGGGCTGAGAAAGATATTTCGATAGCACACCATGAAAGTCTTGTGACTCATTGCCCGGGCGGTTATCTCGATTGTGTTACTTGAGATAATCATGAGTACAAGAGATGTTGTAGGGTCAAGCCCTGTGATTACAGGAGGGGGATTTGTGATACTTGATCCGGTGTGTGTTGAAATGTCTGGGGCATATACTCTTTAGTCAGTGATGTGCTATGTTAGTTGGGTGGTGACTTAATATAGCATTCCTGCATTGTGATTTTTTCCATCTGGTCGCACGCTCCATTACCCGTCTGAAGAGTAAAATGTATATGAGAGAAAATTGGCAAATGTGGCCAAGTGGGAGATTGTTGCCATGTGGTGTGTCCACATTGGCCGGTTCTATTTTGACTCAATCCATATGAGATGTGGATTAGGATTCATCCTTTTGTGTTAAGGATAAGATCGGATTTTATCCTTATATGTTAAGGATAAGGATAGGATTTATCCTTATGGGTTAAAGATAAGGATATCTTTCTTATAAGTTAAGAAACATATCTTAACCCATATCCTAACCATATTATGTTTATCTCTACGTGAGAAAGAGAATATCCTAAAGGGTCCTAATAGTCTATAAATAGAACCCCTTCCCCTATACGGGGAATATACAATATACGATACACAAGAAACATATCTTAACCCATATCCTTATGGGTTAAGATAAGGATATGTTTCTTATCCTTATGGGTTAAAGATAAGGATATGTTTCTTATAAGTTAAGAAACATATCTTAACCCATATCCTAACCATATTATGTTTATCTCTACGTGAGAAAGAGAATATCCTAAAGGGTCCTAATAGTCTATAAATAGAACCCCTTCCCCTATACGGGGAATATACAATATACGATACACAAGAAGAAAAAGATATTTTCTTTTTCCTCATTCTCTTTCTACGTTCTTTCTGGGTTTCCACCTTCGTTCCCGGGGTTTTGGAGTGTGGACATAGAAGAGGACTCTGGTAGCCCTCTTCGCATCCGATCCGATCTGCGCATCCGGTCTGCAACCAGGAGATTCGTGGAGAGTCAAGAATTACTAAGAAGACAAGAACGATCCAAGAAGGCTGGTAAAACAAGCTAGCTGATCCAATTCCGGTTCCTGGATACGTTGGATATCCAGTTTGTAAGTTTCCGCTGCACTCTAATTCCAATAGGAAAAATATACTAACATTTAATAACTCTTATTTTGATATTAGTAATAATTTTTAAGTTTATAATTATTTACTTATAAGGGGTAATTGCATACATGTCCCTCCAAATATGTCGAATAGCAAATATATCCCTGCAAATTTCAACTTTTCATATTTATCCCTGCAAAAATCCAAAGTTCTTCAAATATGTCCCTGAGGTTAATCCCCGTTTGGAATCCGTTAATTTTTTAACAGATTTCATATAAAATTACTTTTTTGCCCCTTGTCCTTGTTTCTGACCTTACCTATGGCTCCTGCCGGAAGAGGAGAAGCACCTCCTCTCTAATTTCTTTTTCTTAACATTTTGATTTAGAGGTCAATCGACTTTAGGAATCAGCAAATCTGATTATGTCCCCAAAATAATCTCTTTTGATCTCTATTTTGAAGCCCCCACACTTCAAAATCCCCCTCTTTTCTCCTCTCTTCTTCTGATTTCATAAGTTGGGTTTTGGGTTTTTCTGAAAATTTTGAGTTGATCTTCTAATCTCTGCACTTTTACCATTTGTTTCAAACTCTGGATAAAACTAGAATGTTAGTTTTCTCTAAATTCTACACACACACAAAAAAAAGGGAAAAAAAAATCATCTTTTGAGTTTTGAGTTTTGGGTTCTTCCAAAAATCCGATTTTGGAAGAACCCAAAACTCAAAATCTCTGAATTCTACACACACACAAAAATCTCTGAATTCTACACATCCACGTGAAGCTCTCTCCCTCTTCTCCGACGATCGCCGCTCCCTCCGCCGCGTCGCCCTAGCTCCGCCGCCGCCGCCGTGGAGCTCCGATTGCGCGTGTGTGTAGAGGATGAGGACGAGGATGAGGGGCGGAGGAGGGACGGGGACGAGGACGAGGGAGAGGAGGTCGCATGCGAGGAGCTTCGAGTGGACGAGGGAGAGGAGGTCTCTGAATAGTAAATAAATAAAAAAAAAGGATAAAAAGGTATATTCACTGTCTAATCTAACCAATGTTAAGCATTTAACCTATGGTTAACTCAATTTTCCTAACAGAGGGGCATATTTGAATAACGGTGGATTTTTGCAGGGATAAATATGAAAAGTTGAAATTTGCAGGGATATATTTGAAATCCGACATATTTGGAGGGACATGTATGCAATTATCCCTACTTATAATATAGGCTAAGGTATAGCAAAAAATAAAATATTTGCATCACATGGGATTTACAGTAGCACAAGTTTGTAGTAGGAGAGCACATGCACCTGTTAGTTAATTTTATTGTTATTATTTTATTTTTTATTTTTAGAACTTGTTATTTTAGAATAGTTTTTGCCAATTTGGAATTATATATACATTTTTTTTTTTTTTTTTTTGTGTCTTTTTACAGCTAGCTGTGACAAGAGAATTTAAATTCAAATTAATCCCTCTCCCTTTGACCTTACAATTTCAAAAATTAATTCATTTGATATTAAGCTAATTACTTATATCACAAAGTCCTTGGATTTTGTAATAACAATGGTTTTTATGTATTGATCAATGGAAATTATTTTGAATTTAATAAAATATTTGTATACTGATAATATTATTTATTATCCATTGTGCTAACTTATTAGTTCTAAGGTGGAATTGGCAGGAGAGAGAAAGGAGGAAGAAAAATATATTAAATATAAATATTAAAAATATCGTTATCTTATAATTTAATATTTTGAAGAGAAATGATACTTTTATATAATTTAGTATAAAATTAGAATAGAAGTTTTTGAGTTCGAGTTCTTGTTTATCAGGCTCTTAACGTTATTTTTATTTAATTTTCTCTTATTTAATATAAGATCGTGTTTTGAACCTATAAAATTTTTTTTATCTCCGAAGGTGAGAAATAATGTTGAATATAAATATTAAAATAACTATAATGTAATAGCTTAAGTTTTTGATGACATGGTATCAGAACTAATTCTAAACCATATAGTCTAGATTAAATTCTCTTATTTTATAATGTTTATTGGTCTTTTGAATATATATATATATATATATATATATATATATATATATATATATATATATATATATATATAACATTAAAGTAGGATGTTTTGAGTTCGATTTCCGTCTTACTCTTAATATTATTAATATGACACTTCCAAAATTTAAAATTATTCTATATATATATATATGAGATATAATAGGGTTAAATATCTTAATCCGGCTATAATATTTTGGATAGTAGCTAGTCCCAAAAGATTAAAAAAGTTAAGCGTGCTAGAGTTAAAATAGTTTTAGAATGGATGACCCCTGAAAAAAAGTTGAGGCGTCATAATTAATTTCCTACCAGCCAGTCTCGAATCTAGATATGAGGAAGAGTGTTAAATATAAATATTAAAAATATTTCTCTTTGGTAGTTTAAGTTTTTATTAGAGATAAATAGTTATTTCATATAATTTAACAGAATACAAAATAATTACGGGCAAGACGGCGAAAAAGGACCACAGATTTTAATGTCATGATATGAAGATGTGTCGAAAATTTGCTGGCGTACAACATAGTGTATGCCATGCAAATGTGTGTTGATCACAAAATAAAAATATTCGAATGCTAAAAAACAACAGTATAATAAATTATTATTATTTTTTTTTTTGTCATCAATATATATATTCTAATTATTTATTATATATTTTTATCTAATTTTTTATATTTTATAGAGATAATTACTTATTAATTTGAAAAATAAAGAATTTTGAGTTGTGCCATCGGTGTAAGAATTATATCGTGCCCATATCTCACAAGCACAATATGATTTAGTTATCACAGTCTGTATCGATGGTCACTTAAATATTTAATGAAGACAAAAAAAACTACAATATAGAAAATTATTCTGTAAATATTTATATTTTTTACTTTTACTTTGACTTTCAGAAATCTATATTTTATCTTCTTAAAATTTTTAAGTTTATACATTTAGGACCCCTCAGCCAAGGTTTCGTCATTATTTCATTATTTTTTATAATTTATACATAAAATATATTTGAAAATAGCATAAATACATTAAAAAAATTTATAAAAAAAATAACAATAATTTAGTTTTTTCATCCTTTCTATTAACGTTGTAACCTTTAGAAAATAATTTAAAAATTTTAATGAAGCAAAATATAAATTTCTTAAAGGTAGGAGGGAAAAATAAAAATACGAATATATATATATATATATATATATATATATATATATATATATATATATATATATATATATATATATATATATATATATATATATATTGTAGCCACAAAAAAAAAAGAAATAAATAAATAAATAAATAAATTACAAAACTTGCACAAGGTAGAGGAGAATGTTGTCACGGACTTAAGCTTTTCGCCTAGCAAAAGTTCATGTGGCTCCCGTCTTCCTGCTCGAAGAGGGCAAGCCTTGCTCTCTGTTTGCTTGCCCGGACCTTCGCGTCCTACGACTAAATACAAAAATAGAAAAAAGAGAAAGCAGTAGTGGTTCCGCAGAAAAACTAAGTACTTTCTTTACTTAGAAAATAACAACTACAAGATACACATTTCTCTTGTTGTTTTGGCCTTAGCCAACTCCCCTATTTATAGACTCATATACATAACTCACCCACTAAGCCTACATTTAAGACACCCACTAATATCTACATTAAATATCCACTAAGCCTACATTTACAACCTTGTGGGTTATGCATGACTCTTGGCATCTCTTGACATTGATGGTAGTGATGGCATTGACGAAGGAGGTTGCAAGTCTCTTCACTTTTCCACAAATGATGTTGAAGTTCGGCCTCTTTGTCAAGCCCACTTTGGTTTGGGCTACAAATTTAGACTAAAATTTTCTAAGCCCCTAACATTCTCTCCTACCTAATGCGTAGGCGTCCTCGTCGCGCGCTGCTTCTGGAACTTGTTGACAAGTGCTTGGTATTGCCAAAGTGTCACGCCCCGGGGGTAACCAGAACCCGGGCCCGCCAACAGATCCGCCGTGCACACAGAGTTTTCCGTGTACACGAAGCGCTGGTAACCTGCTCAGATAGATAATAAACAATAGAAGAGCATAACAGAGCTGAACTAATAAAACTAACAATAATCTCAGACTGAAGTAAAAACAGTAAACTGAAATAAAAGTACAATAAACTCCCAGCTCACCAAAGTAATACAACCAGCTGGCCACAGCCAGACCCAAAAGTAAACTACTATGTCTGAGATACAAAAGGGGAGTACAGTAATAGTCTAGCTAAACTCTCGCTCGGGGTAGACGATCTAGCTAGTCGGCGATCCTCTTACCTCGATCTGCTGCCGAAGGCCCAGCAGCTCCCACAGTCGACTCTGCAAAACAAAGGGGAAGAAAGAACAAGAAACAACAATGGGGGTGAGAACTACTAGATAAACCAGTAGCCTCCCCTAGTGGGTCAAACCTCTGATGCTGACGCACCCACTAGGAATAAAGAGGCAAAAAGGAAAGAACAGTGGTATGCAATAAAGACTGCTGAAAAGAAACTACCACTACTATGCCTCTAAATGCAGTGCCAAAAGGTGACTGTATAGATGCAACTATAAAGCTGACTGCCCAAAGAAAACCCAATCAGTGGGCCAGGAAATACTGGCACTGCCTGCTCTGTCATCACTCACAACTCACCAACTGACCGGCACCCATCACGGTCTAAAAGCCTACTCCGGAGTGGCACTCGAGGGGAGCGACCCACACGAGTAAAGTATCTCTGTATCAATCATCACTGTAACCAATGTCTCACAATAGCAGGACTGGATCATGACCATGATCAAAGTGGGAATACTCCATCCACTAATGCAACCCCGATCCCCCAATCTGATGTGATAACAACATCCGGTCAACCGCCCACAATCCGCGGTCACCGCTGAACCCATAAGTCCCAATCTGATAAGGTATAAACATCTGGTCAACCGCCTAACATCCGCGGTTGCCACTATGCCCCACAATCCCCCAAAACAGTCCCAACTGTCCCAAACTCAAAGTCCAGACACCACTATCTCCAAAATCCCGATCAGACTCGAGCATCATGCATCGATAGAGAAGAATAACAATAGCACATGTTTTCTCCTAAGTCAAGTCCCATAATATAGTGCTGCAGTAAGATAGTGGCCTAACTAGATGTCCAATGAGCATGCAAGTGTTCTCTTTTAAAAACATTTAGAAAGGAGCTAAGTTTCATGTGAAAAATACTTTAGAATCATTTTACAAATATTGTTGGGTTACTAAATTGCATGCGGTTCACGATACAGCAATTGTCCAATTTCTTTGTCCCAGATTTATCACATAGAGGCTACTAAATTAATTTAGGGGCTAAAACAATAGATTTATATATCACAGGTTATCTATCACATGCATAGTTGGGAAACTCTTTTATTCCTAGTGTGCAAATCAACAAGGAGGGATACGCAACCACCCACCTCGAAAAGCGTGCACGATGTACCCAGAAAATACCCGCTGTCCTCTAAACACACCGTCAGCTGTAACAATGTCCTACAACATCACATAAGTGTACACGGTGTAAATATAACAATTTCTAAACACACATTTGCTATTTTAAAATCAGCACGCAAAACGAGGAATTTTCACCTCTGTCCCGAGCTCCTAAAATCACAGAAAATTCACGGTTGCGTTCCTCGCGAAAAATCACCCAAAATCGACTCTTGAATCACCCCGATCCGATATTCCTACGCGGAGAAATAATTCGTCGAAGTTGCCGCTGTCCAAAGATCCAAACAGCAAAATGGGGTGTCAAATCACCTCGGGAAACGTGCCAAGAAATCGGAATCCGAAGAAACTATCAACACGGAAAACGAAGCCCTACCTCTTAGGAACACACTGGCGCAGAAATCGTCGGAATCGGACCTCTGTACTGCGCAGGGGACTCCTCGGACTGAAAAGCGACGATAACGGGCCGAAAAGGGGGAAAACCGAGGCACACTGTAAAATCCGGAACGCCGCTGTCGATCTTCCCGAAAATCTGGGAACGCACCACGAGGTAGAAAAATGTGAGAGGAAAAACTTCTCTTCACACACCTCACCCTGGTTCTCTCTCTTCTCTCGGAAAAAGTCCAAGAAGAGAGGGGAGGGGGCCTATTTATAGGCCCCAAAAACAATTGGGAATTCCCCCTGTGTCCCCACTTTCGGGCGCAGGGGAGATTCGGGCTGCTACAGTGCGGCCCGGCCCGCCAGGATTCGGGCGGCTACAGTGCGGCCCAGCCCAACCCGGGCCGCACACGGGATCCCACCCCGTCCGACCGTCCGTCCAACCCGGCCCTGGGCCCGCCACGCGTCCGCCAAACAGGCGGCAGCCGTGCGGGCCCAGCGGGGACGCGCCACGCGTCCCCCCTGCGGGGCGGCGGGGTGGGTGGCGCCCGCCAATGGCGGGGCGCCACGTGGCGGCCGCTTCCCCGCCCGCCACGCCCGCCGGGCGCCGCCTGCGCACCTGCGCCGCGCGTGCGTACGGCCACGTGCGTACGGCCGCAGGTGCGCGCCCGCGGGTGCACCCGCTCACATGCGCCAACCAACCCGGGGCCGCCACGTGGCGCGCCCCGGTGCACCGTGCACCTCGCCCAACCCCGCGCCTGCCCGGCCTGCCCGCGCTGCCCGCGCACCCTCCCGTGCGCCGCGCGCCCTGGACCGGACCAACGGGCGTCTGCCACGTGGCCCGCCGGTGCACCGTGCACCGGCGGCCCGCTCCGTGGACCGAGAGCCGTGCGCCGGCCCAATAACAAGGCGCCACGTGTCCCGGCCGGTCCACAGATCCCCCCATGCACCATTTTGCGCAGAAAACTTCCGGGGGTCCGTTTTTGGGCATCCGGACTCCAAATTAAATAAGTAAATAGCCGTTTTCAAGCGTTTTTCCGCGCTGAATCCAAATACGGCCTCCGCTTAGCCTGATTCCACTCCTAAAATTCGGCAAAGTCAGCCGAAGGTCAGGCTCACTTCCAAATCCACTCTAAGCCCAAACAACACACCCCTTTGACATGTTGGGGCCCAACACACCAACACTAGGTGTTCCACACCCCAAACAGGGGAAAACACAGGGGAAAAACTGGGACACTACATCCTCCCCCACTAACAAAAGTTTCGTCCTCGAAACTAAAATCATACCTCAATCCAGAGCCTCGAACAAGTAGGGGTAGGCGTCCATCATCTCTGACTCAGGCTCCCACGTCGCCTCGCGATCATCATGGTTGCTCCATAGGATCTTCACATAGGGAATGGTCCGATTGCGCAATTCTTTCACCTCTCGATCAAGAATCCGCACTGGGCGCTCCTCATATCTCAAGTCCTCGCTGATCGCGAGGGGTGCAAAGTCGATGACGTGCGACGGGTCGAAGACGTACCTCCTCAGTGTGGAAACATGGAAAACATCGTGGACATCAGCCAGTCTCGGGGGAAGTGCAAGTCGATAAGCAACAGGCCCGATACGCTCCAACACCTCGAATGGTCCAATGTATCGGGGGCTGAGTTTCCCGCGAATGCCAAACCTCCTGATCCCCTTGGACGGCGAGACTTTCAGAAATACATGATCTCCAACCTGAAACTCTAAGTCTCGTCGCCGAACATCAGCATAACTCCTCTGTCGGCTCTGAGCGGTCTGAAGATGCCGTCGAATCACCCGGACCTTCTCCTCTGCCTCTAGCAGTATATCTGGCCCCAAGGTCCGTCTCTCGCCTACGTCACTCCAATAAAGTGGTGATCGGCACTTGCGTCCATACAACGCTTCAAACGGAGCCATCTGTATGCTCGCTTGAAAGCTGTTGTTGTACGCAAACTCAACCAAGGATAAGTGCCGAATCCAACCCCCGCCGAAATCCAAGACGCAAGCCCTCAGCATGTCCTCCAAGATCTGTATAGTCCGCTCTGACTGCCCATCAGTCTGGGGATGAAAAGCTGTACTGAATCTGAGCCGAGTCCCCATCGCGGTCTGCAAACTCCCCCAAAAACGTGAGGTAAACCTCGGATCTCTATCTGACACAATGGAGGCGGGTACTCCATGCAATCTCACAATCTCATCAAGGTATAGCTGGGCTAGTCGATCGAGTGGCCAAGTAGTCTGCATAGGCAAAAAGTGCGCTGACTTAGTAAGTCGATCCACAACTACCCAGATAGCATCTGCTCCGCCCTGTGCCCTCGGCAATCCGACCACGAAGTCCATGGTAATGTGGTCCCATTTCCACTCAGGAATGGGGAGACTTTGTAACTTGCCAGCTGGCACCCGATGCTCAGCTTTTACCTGCTGACAAGTTAAACACTGGGCCACAAATCTCCCAACATCCCTCTTCATGCCATTCCACCAAAAATGTGCCTTGAGGTCCTTATACATCTTAGTCCCCCCAGGATGAAGGGTATAAGGTGTATAATGGGCCTCTCTCAATATCTGCTCTCTGATCTCAGCATCCACTGGCACACATGCTCGGTCCCTGTACCTCAGTACTCCCGCAGCATCCACTGTAAAATCCCCTGACTGATCACTCGGAAGCTGATCTCGAATCCTGGTCAAGTGGGGGTCCTCACTCTGTTTCTCCCTGATCCTGTCCAGCAGAGTGGGCTGCACGACTAATGACGTCAGTCTAGCAGAGACCCCAGGGGACACAACCTCTAACTCGAGCCGTCTCATCTCCTCCAATAGGGGCGCCTGGTCTGTGATCAACATAGACAAACTCTGAACTGCTCTCCGGCTCAAAGCATCAGCGACCACGTTAGCCTTGCCTGGGTGGTAAAGGATATCCACATCATAATCCTTTAGTAGCTCTAACCACCGGCGCTGCCTCAAATTAAGCTCCTTCTGTGTGAACAGATACTTTAAGCTCTTGTGGTCGGTGTAGATCTCACAATGCTCCCCGTACAGATAATGGCGCCAAAGCTTCAGTGCAAACACCACGGCAGCGAGCTCTAAGTCGTGGGTAGGGTAATTCTTCTCATAATCCTTGAGCTGTCTCGATGCATAAGCAATTACCCTCCCATCCTGCATCAACACGCAACCCAGTCCACTGTGCGATGCGTCACTGTAGATCACATATCCTTTCCCCATAACAGGGAGGGAAAGGATAGGAGCAGTCATCAGTCTGTCCTTCAGCTCCTCGAAGCTCTTCTGGCAGTCCTCACTCCAAATAAACTTAACCCCTTTACGCGTCAACCGAGTGAGGGGTGTAGAAAGCTTCGCAAAGCCTTCCACAAACCGACGATAATAACCAGCTAATCCCATGAAGCTGCGCACCTCTGATACAGTCGTCGGTCGGGGCCAATCACGAACTGCCTCAATCTTCGCCGGGTCTACTGCCACACCGGCGGCGGAAATCACATGGCCCAAGAAAGCTACCTCCCGAATCCAAAACTCACACTTTGTCAGCTTGGCGTACAACTTCTTCTCCCGCAGAAGTTGTAGCACAGTCCTCAAGTGCTCCTCATGCTCGGCCTCGTTCCGGGAGTAAACCAGGATATCATCTATGAACACCACTACAAATCGGTCTAGGAATGGCCGAAATATCCTGTTCATCAAGTCCATGAAGGCGGCAGGGGCATTGGTCAATCCAAATGGCATAACCGTAAACTCATAATGCCCGTACCGTGATCTGAAAGCAGTCTTAGGAATATCCTCGGCCTTCACCTTTAATTGGTGGTAACCAGACTGTAGATCAATCTTGGAAAAGACACAAGACCCTTGCAGCTGATCAAAGAGATCGTCGATGCGCGGCAGAGGGTACTTGTTCTTAATGGTCACTTTATTCAGCTCCCTATAGTCCACACACAGTCTAAGTGACCCATCCTTCTTTTTCACGAATAGCACCGGTGCTCCCCAGGGTGACACACTGGGTCTAATGAAACCCTTATCCATCAAGTCTTGCAACTGTGCCTTAAGCTCTCTCAGCTCAGCCGGTGCCATCCGATAAGGAGCCTTAGAGATTGGCGCAGTTCCTGGGACTACGTCAATCACAAACTCAACCTCTCTGTCGGGCGGCATACAAGTCAGCTCAGGTGGAAACACATCCGGGAACTCGCGGACGATAGGGATACCCCCGAGTCCCGGTGCCGCTGTAGGCCCCTCAACAACACTAGCCAAAAAGGCTACACATCCTCGATGAATCATCCGCCTCGCTCGGGAAGTCGAAACCATAGAGGCAAAGAAAGCACTCTGACATCCCCGGTACACCAACACCTCCTGGTCTGGCTCTCTAAACGTGACAGTCCTCTCGGCACAGTCAATAGTCGCAAAATACCGAGCCAGCCAGTCCATCCCGAGGATCACATCAAAATCCTGCAGCTGTCTCAAGACCAACAGGTCTGCTGGCATAATCCAGGACTCGATCTGCATCGGGCAGGACCAACAACACTCCTCCACGAGCAAAGTATGATCGGGAATCTGTACCTCTCGTGCACGTGGCAAAAGTCCTACCTCTAACCCATGTAATGATGCAAAAGATCTACTAATGAAAGAATGCGATGCTCCAGTATCAAATAAGGTGCGAGTCCTAATGCCAGAAAGTAAAGTGATACCTGCTACCACATGGTCCGCTGCTGAAGAATCCTCTACCTGGGCAGCATACACCCGCCCACTCTGAGCTGGAGGGCGATAATCTGTGGAATGGGAGGAAGATGGCCTGCTCGCTGGAGCATATGGCCGCTGAGCCGTCGACCGCTGCTGCGATGATGCTGGGGCAGATGCTGAAGAAGGGGCGGCTGAGGTCGAAAAGGGGCACGCAGCTCGAATGTGCCCTGGCTGTCCACATCCATAGCAACGACCCCACCGCTGGTCGCAGGTGCCGGGGAAATGCGGACCTCCACAGAAAATACAACTGCTGGGAGCCCGTGTCTGTCGGGACTGCTGCTGCTGAGACTGTCGCTGTCGCTGTGGCTGCCGCTGAGATCCGCGCTGCGACGACTGCGATTTCTGCTGCTGCTGCTGCTGCTGCTGGGGCCTCTGGGATCCACCAGGCCCTCGCCGCTCCGAACGCCCACGGCCCTGAAACTGAGGCGGTGGCGGTCGGGGCGGCCTCCAAGTACTGGCCTGTCCCCCCTCATCCTGGGCTGGTCGCTTTCTGTCGGAGCCCTGAGCGACCGCAGCCCTCTGTCTGGCCACCACCTGATCACCTCTCTCCACCCACTGTGCATGCTCTGCGGCTGCATCCAGAGTCTGAAATCTCTGAGCATGCACCAGGGTGTAAATCTCTGGGCGAAGGCCTCCCTCGAACATCTCAACCTGGTGCGGCCCGTCACGAGCAACGTAGGGCACGCAGTTCAACAACTCCATGAACTCCTGGAAATAGGCATGGGTCGATCGCTCGCCCTGCTGCAGGTTCTTCAGGTCGTCCTCCAACTTCTTCTTCACACTGGTCGAAAAATAAGTGTCCAACACCAACCGTCGGAACTCCTCCCAGGGCAGCTGCCGAGAAATCCGGAACTCCAGTGGCTCCACCCGCTGCCACCAAAAATCAGCATCCCCGTCCAAACAGTGCACCGCCATGTGCACTCGATACTTCGGGTCGATGAAGAAATCCCGAAAAAGCTTCTCCATCGCAGAAAGCCATTTCCCAACAGCCGAGGGCGGGGCATCCCGCCCTGAGAATCTCGGTGGTCCCCGCTTAACAAACTGGGCGAGTTTGTCAGCAAAATCCCGCTCCTCCTCCGCAGTCAAAGGCTGTACAGCTCCAGGAGCCCCGCTACTCCAAGATGGCGCAGACGGCACAAAAGGGGCAACAGGGGGCACAAAGGCCTCAGGAACAGCTGGGGGTGGTGTCTCTCTCTGCGCGAGCAGCTGATCAATCCTCTGCTGCTGCTGACGATGGCTCTCCGCCAATTGGGCCATCATGGCCCGCAACTCAGCAATCTCAGTGGACCCCGTCTGCTCCGGCTCACCAGGGGGTGTAGGGGCACCCAGAGCGGGAATCCGACGTCGGGGAGGCATCCTGCCACAAGGAAAAATACGAATCAGTAACATAACCCCAGACGACCCAATCAAGCGAAAGTCAAAGACATCCCCCAATTTCTGCGACTTTATGTTGTCTGCAGCCAACATAACGGTCCCCCAGAAATTGGGTATGTCGATCCCTCCTCACTCACTGGAAGAGTCCAATAAATAAATCAACGACTTTCGCAAAGTGTCACGCCTCTCACGCCCTATCATCCTAGGGTCTGCCAAAAGCCTAGGGTTTCCTAAGTCCCAACTGACCTATCCCTAAGCTCTGATACCAACTTAATCTGTCACGCCCCGGGGGTAACCAGAACCCGGGCCCGCCAACAGATCCGCCGTGCACACAGAGTTTTCCGTGTACACGAAGCGCTGGTAACCTGCTCAGATAGATAATAAACAATAGAAGAGCATAACAGAGCTGAACTAATAAAACTAACAATAATCTCAGACTGAAGGAAAAACAGTAAACTGAAATAAAAGTACAATAAACTCCCAGCTCACCAAAGTAATACAACCAGCTGGCCACAGCCAGACCCAAAAGTAAACTACTATGTCTGAGATACAAAAGGGGAGTACAGTAATAGTCTAGCTAAACTCTCGCTCGGGGTAGACGATCTAGCTAGTCGGCGATCCTCTTACCTCGATCTGCTGCGAAGGCCCAGCAGCTCCCACAGTCGACTCTGCAAAACAAAGGGGAAGAAAGAACAAGAAACAACAATGGGGGTGAGAACTACTAGATAAACCAGTAGCCTCCCCTAGTGGGTCAAACCTCTGATGCTGACGCACCCACTAGGAATAAAGAGGCAAAAAGGAAAGAACAGTGGTATGCAATAAAGACTGCTGAAAAGAAACTACCACTACTATGCCTCTAAATGCAGTGCCAAAAGGTGACTGTATAGATGCAACTATAAAGCTGACTGCCCAAAGAAAACCCAATCAGTGGGCCAGGAAATACTGGCACTGCCTGCTCTGTCATCACTCACAACTCACCAACTGACCGGCACCCATCACGGTCTAAAAGCCTACTCCGGAGTGGCACTCGAGGGGAGCGACCCACACGAGTAAAGTATCTCTGTATCAATCATCACTGTAACCAATGTCTCACAATAGCAGGACTGGATCATGACCATGATCAAAGTGGGAATACTCCATCCACTAATGCAACCCCGATCCCCCAATCTGATGTGATAACAACATCCGGTCAACCGCCCACAATCCGCGGTCACCGCTGAACCCATAAGTCCCAATCTGATAAGGTAAACATCTGGTCAACCGCCTAACATCCGCGGTTGCCACTATGCCCCACAATCCCCCAAAACAGTCCCAACTGTCCCAAACTCAAAGTCCAGACACCACTATCTCCAAAATCCCGATCAGACTCGAGCATCATGCATCGATAGAGAAGAATAACAATAGCACATGTTTTCTCCTAAGTCAAGTCCCATAATATAGTGCTGCAGTAAGATAGTGGCCTAACTAGATGTCCAATGAGCATGCAAGTGTTCTCTTTTAAAAACATTTAGAAAGGAGCTAAGTTTCATGTGAAAAATACTTTAGAATCATTTTACAAATATTGTTGGGTTACTAAATTGCATGCGGTTCACGATACAGCAATTGTCCAATTTCTTTGTCCCAGATTTATCACATAGAGGCTACTAAATTAATTTAGGGGCCAAAACAATAGATTTATATATCACAGGTTATCTATCACATGCATAGTTGGGAAACTCTTTTATTCCTAGTGTGCAAATCAACAAGGAGGGATACGCAACCACCCACCTCGAAAAGCGTGCACGATGTACCCAGAAAATACCCGCTGTCCTCTAAACACACCGTCAGCTGTAACAATGTCCTACAACATCACATAAGTGTACACGGTGTAAATATAACAATTTCTAAACACACATTTGCTATTTTAAAATCAGCACGCAAAACGAGGAATTTTCACCTCTGTCCCGAGCTCCTAAAATCACAGAAAAATCACGGTTGCGTTCCTCGCGAAAAATCACCCAAAATCGACTCTTGAATCACCCCGATCCGATATTCCTACGCGGAGAAATAATTCGTCGAAGTTGCCGCTGTCCAAAGATCCAAACAGCAAAATGGGGTGTCAAATCACCTCGGGAAACGTGCCAAGAAATCGGAATCCGAAGAAACTATCAACACGGAAAACGAAGCCCTACCTCTTAGGAACACACTGGCGCAGAAATCGTCGGAATCGGACCTCTGTACTGCGCAGGGGACTCCTCGGACTGAAAGCGACGATAACGGGCCGAAATGGGGGAAAACCGAGGCACACTGTAAAATCCGGAACGCCGCTGTCGATCTTCCCGAAAATCTGGGAACGCACCACGAGGTAGAAAAATGTGAGAGGAAAAACTTCTCTTCAACACCTCTCCCTGGTTCTCTCTCTTTCTCTCGGAAAAAGTCCAAGAAGAGAGGGGAGGGGGCCTATTTATAGGCCCCCAAAAACAATTGGGATAATTCCCCCTGTGTCCCCACTTTCGGGCGCAGGGGGAGATTCGGGCTGCTACAGTGCGGCCCGGCCCGCCAGGATTCGGGCGGCTACAGTGCGGCCCAGCCCAACCCGGGCCGCACACGGGATCCACCCCGTCCGACCGTCCGTCCAACCGTCCCCTGGGCCACGCCACGCGTCCGCCAAACAGGAGTGGCAGCCGTGCAGGGCCCAGCGGACCCGGACGCGCCACGCGTCCCCCATGCGGGGCGGCGGGGGTGGGTGGCGCCCCGACAATGGCGGGGCGCCACGTGCGGCCGCTTCCCCGC
>CM054949.1:4980273-5007947 GCA_029168755.2 Tillandsia fasciculata
TTTTTTCCCCTATTCAGATCCATATTAGCTTAACCCACAAGTGGTATCAGAAAGAGAATAGGGTTGTAAACAATGGTTGAAGGTGGAAATATCAATAGACCACCGTTCTTCGATGAAACAAATTATGCTTATTGGAAAGTACGCATGAGAGCATTTTTAATTTTCATCGATGAACGGGTTTGGCAATCAATTGAGTTTGGATGGACAAATCCTACTGAGATTATTGTCGATGTTGTCACCATCAAACCTAGGTCGAAATGGACTAAGGAAGAAATTGATGCTTCTTCTTACAACGGCAAGGGAATTAACGCTTTATTTAATGCCTTGTCACAAATCGAGTTCTCTTGCGCTCGACATGTGAGACTGCGAAAGAAATCTGGGATACTCTACAAGTTACACATGAGGGTACAAGTTTAGTGAAGATTCAAAAACTGTAAATGCTTACAAGCAATTTGATTCAATTCATATGGCAGAAAATGAATCGTTCATAACTCCTGGGTCTCGCTCTGCTCTGATAGCTCTGCCTCCCGCTGCTCGGGTTACTCATTAGATGCGGGATGTGCCCTCTTCACTACACGACGTCTCAGGGGCAGCGCAGTCCACTGCATAATAACAAACATCAGGACACAAAACCAAACGACCCAATCCAGCGAAATTCTAAGACATGACATCCATTCCCTAGCATTATGTTGTCTGCAGCCAACATAATCGCTTAGGAGAATAAACATGCCAATCACTCATCCCGTCTCTTGGGAGAGGTATAAAACTCAATCAGGACTCTCGCTAAAAGTCACGACTCTCACGTAGCCATCCTAATGTCCAACCACAAGCCTAGGGTTTCTAAGTCCACCATGACCTACAACCTAGGCTCTGATACCACTCTAATCTGTCACGCCCCGGGGTCGAATCTGCGACCCGGGCTCGCCAACAGATCCGCCACCTATGCCAAACTCCGTATAGGCGAAGCGTCCTACATGCAAGAAAAGTACTACAGCTAACAGATATCAGAGCTGAAAGTAAAATAATCTGCTGTAAAAGTAAAATCAACTACTGTACAACTGAAAATAAAGATACAAAGTCCATCTCCCAAATACGATCATATACAAAGTCCTCTAATACAAAACTCAGAACTCAACAGGGAGATATCTCCAATAAATACATCAGTGCACAAGCTCTCAATACAAAAATATCCTCACTACATCAGTCTCTCAAAGAGGAAAAACAACTAATCTACTGAAGCTCTACTCCGAAGGGGTACCGCTACACTCCAACGACGGGTAGGGAACTAGCTCGTGACTCCCTCGCCTCGGTCAGAAGAAACAACAACTGGAGCAACAGGAACAGGAGCAGACGTCCCTGGGGAAAAAGACACCACGATGGGTGTGAGAACTACATCCCACAGTAATTCTCAGTGGGTGCCGCCAACAAGCCCAACGGTCTGCCCACTAAGTCTACTAGAGGCATGCTGTAACAAATGAAATACTGAAGGAAAGAGCTGGAAATGAATAACCCTACAGCTACTATGCCCTTATCTAGATGCTCAAGAAGCGGAACAGATGAAAATATATGTGACAACTCGCACCCAAGGTGCTCAATCGACCCAATCGAACTGACTGCCTCATAGGGTCCAGTCGAGCCTGCGCCTACCTACTGCCGTAACATCCCGGAGGACCGGACTTACGTAGGGCGTCCGTAGCTGCCAAAACTGGCCCAGCCAGAGGGACTGCGTCCGTAACTGCCAAAACTGGCCCAGTCAGAGGGACAGCGTCCGTAACTGCCAAAACTGGCCCAGTCAGAGGGACGGCGTCGACAAGTCGCGATACCAAAGTGCAAACCCCCCGGACGTGGCACTCGAGGGGAGTGACCCCAACGAGGACAAGGGTATCCGCGCACTCTGTCGAGCTCAAGTGGCACTGCAGGCTATAGTCCAAAATCCACGCTCACGCTCTGAACGAAAAGACTCAGAATCCTCAAACATCTCGCACAACGGTCGGAGCACTCTCGACGACTCAGCTGATTAGCTCACACGAACACGAGACACTAGCCTCTCCAACAGCTCACAGCACAAACACACTGGCTGGAGATACTCCACAGCCAGGATCGACCCACAACTCAGAGCTAACAAAACAGGTCGGACAACACTCAATGACTCGGGACCACCGTCAATCCCGACGGTTCCCAACAACACAGGCCAGAAGATACCCGACGGCCCGGGATCACCGTCTACACAACGGCTCCCCGCGACAGAACAACCAGCTCACAGATAACACAGGAAGGACCGACACCATAAGGGTTTGGAAAACCCGATAGGTCGGTGCTTAGAACCCTATCAAACAAGAACAGACTCTAAGCTCCGCCTATCGAAGTTCTCGGCCCCCTTACAGTTCGGGAACACAACAATCTCGGTACAACCCGCAGAAGACACCAACCAGGATCCGAAAGTTCCGGGAGACCAGCACCTACAACCCTATCAACAAGAATAGGTTCCGTGCTCTGCCCCCGTGGCTTTCGTCCCGACAAAGAAACGGCCCCTAGAACCCAGACCACTCGAATCCCTACGAGTGGGGAAGTTTACAGGAAAAAGGGTGACATTTGCTACTGAAAACCATTTCCACTCAACCCACGCGGGTGAGGACTAAAAATAGTTTCTTTTTGAAAAACTATCTTGATTTGAGAAGAAACCCATTTTAATGATTTTTAGTTCTTTTAGGAAAAATAGTTAGAAAACAAGTATTTATACCCAAACCCCGAAGGACTGATGCCTTTGTCCAATCAAATAAAAACAGACCCCAGCGGCCCTTCGATGCTTGGAAGAAAATATTGGTAGACTAAAATCATGTGTATGTCGAAAAGGGTTCTGGGTTCTAGGTCCAGCTAACACTAGTACACAACTGCCACTATCACAGTGGCGACAATAAATCAGGGAAACAAGACCTCCCGGGACTACCGTTTACCCAAACGGCTCCCGGCACAGAATAAGTAACCAACTACATCTACCAGACTCCACTTTGCTCCCAAGCACGAGTGCAAATGCAACCCACACTAAAAGGAAGTCCCGACCACTTGGCCCACTACCCGGGCGAGGAAGACACTATGTCCAGGAATAGAAGAATAGTGTGGATGCCTAAAGCATAAATAAACCTAGCCCAGATGAGGGTTTTCTACTAGTCTGGTTACACATGCAACATATGACGGGGTGCTAGGTCAAGTTCCAATAACTATAATTTAACAGGTAGTAGGAAGCAAAAGAGATGATAAGATCATCAGATAAATACAAGGAATAACAATCCCTACATTCTAGCATGCTACACGAGAATCCACTATCATGCAAGGTCCTACTATAGCAGATTTACTGTACAGTCCATCAAACTTGGAGACAAGGCCACCCACCTGAAGGCGCTATTTGTCCAAAGTCCCACAGCTGAAAATACTCCGAAATCAAAGTCTCCAGATCCAACGGGTCCAGCAACACTTACAAACATCCCTGGGTACAACAATAAGGTTCAACGTTACACTTAATCCAAAATATTCCAAGTATACACAATCTGCGAAAACAGCCTCAAAGATGTGAAATTTCCACCTGCAGAACGGACTCGGAAAAATCCAACAAAAATACTACTGTGATCCTCGCGTCGAGACCTTCGAAACGGGTACCTGCACGCCCAATTCCGAGCACCGTAGGCCAAGTTACAAATTCCACAACACAGTGTGCGCAAAACACACAGCAACCTAACTGTAATTCCATGCACAGATAAGGGGGAAAACATATACCTTCGGGCAAACCTCAGAAAAATCCAAGAAAAATACAGTGATAATCCTTGCGTCGAGTAGATGGAAAAAGTGTACAGGAGCGTCTCAATCCGACGCCCGGATGCGGAGATAACGCCAGAACACCGAACCGTTGTCCAAGACTCCACCACAAAAACCGTGTCATAGTAAACACGGAAAAACACCTCGAAAAGGACAAAATGGGGGGGAGCAGAAAATACCAAGGTCGAAGCTCTGTCTGTCGCGGTTCCAATGGCGCAAGAATCGCCTGAAAAGGTGGTCGGAGTAGGTCGAGGGAGCTCGCACACCGAGACGCGACGAAAGGGAACACCGCCGAAGGAGCGTCGCGACGCGCCGAAAAAATGGTACCTCGAAATGCGTGCCACGTAAGATGCCCGAAATCCACAGGTGGATGCAGAACACGAAAGGGAGCAACATTGCTTAAGGGCTCGGGGGTGAGGGGAAGCTCAGAAATGGCGAAAAAGAGGTGAACAAGGCGGCTTGGATCGCTTAAATAGGCCCAGAAAACAAATCCGGAAATTACCGTTGTATCCCCGATTCCGGGCGCCCGCGCGATTCGGGCCGCTACAGTGTTGGGCCCGGCCCAACACTGTGTGGGCCCGAATCTTCCCTGGGCCTCCACGTCGCCCGCCAAACAGCGCGCAGCAAAAAGGCCCACTACACGAGCGACACGTGGCTACTGCGGATCGCCGACGCGTGGCGTGCACCTCGCGCGGGAAAACACGATCAACGCGCTGCCTGCAACCCTGCCAGGCACGCGCCCCGAGGCAGCGCCGCCTGCACCGTGGTCTCGGTCCACTGCACCAGGCCACTACAAGCCCGCCACGTGTCCGGCCCGCTGTGCACGCCGGCCCCGTGGACCGCTCGCCTGCCCGCGCGCCGCGCACCTGCCCGCGCCCGCGCGCCTGCCGCGCCCTACGCCGCCGCGCTCCGTCGCTGCCCGCCGTGCTCCGCCGCTGCCCACCGCCGCCGCCACGCCACCGGAACAGTACCAAGGTGCCTCGAAAAACATGCGCGTCATCCGGGCTCCGAAAAATACAAGTGAATAGTCCATTTTCATCGTTTTCGCGCGCTGAATCCAAATCCGAAGTCCATTTTGCTAAATTCCGAACCTGAATTTTCCCGAAGGCATCCGGAAAGGTGATATTTTCTCCAAACTTTGCCCTGAGTCCATTTTTAATCTCTGTTTCGCGCGAAACCACTTCTACACACTCGACGGGTCCTCCAACTACCCCCGTGAACCCTTTTTAAGCCCGAAGTCCACCACTTGTGTCCAAATTGCGCACTAACTCCACCGAGACACCACGCAGGCCACCAAAAGCTGCCGAACAACCAGAAAACTCAACGCGGGGTTCCGGATCCTCACAGGTACCCCCATGCTGGTACCGGTACACAGACTCTGGAAATGCCCGAAATGAGATCGGATTTGCACAGTAAAGGGGTATTTTTGTCTGTTCACTGTTCCAACCACCCAGACATGTTATATACACCTTGACACCTGCTCCCTCACCCACTCTTCATCTTATCTCTTCCACCATCATCCTTGCTGCCAGAGAAGAAGAAGAGGAAGTAGTAGAAGAAAGGAAGAAGAAGTAGAAGTGTGCTGCTTGGTTGGAGTTGGCAGGGAGCAACCGTGCGCGCGCGAGAAGCAATATTCGAGGTATGTTACGATGGTGATTATAGATTTTGGATCATTGGTTTTCCTCATGGATTTTATGGGTGGAATTAATTGGATTTTTGAGCTAATTTCCATCCTTTCTCTCCCTCTCCCTGTGCTCTCGGGTGCAAGCAGGAAGGTTATTGTGCAAATCCGAGGATTTGCATGCTTGCTTGCACACGTGTGGGGGACCTTCTTGAGCTGAGCAGAGGTATGCTGGGACTTTGGGGAGTGTGTTAGAGGATTGATCGGAGCTCTGTGGATTTTTTCGGGACGCGCAACAGCGCGCGTGGCGCAGTGCAGTTTTTCGACCAGTTTTCGCCCGGTTCTTCTCCGACTTCGGCGCGGCCTTCGGAAAGCATTTGAGGTGGGTTGAATTTTCTTCCAAAAATCGCGGAATGCCCTCTAATGCTTCAGTACGCACCTTGATCATGTCAAAACTGTATATTTTAGCTGTTAAATGATCTGATAGTTGCCTAAAAAATTACTGAAAAATTATCTGAACCCCGAAAGATTTTTAGTAGACTCTTGGCACTATATGACACTAGACTGCATGCTTAGTTGGCCTCATTTAAGCACCCGAACCGTTTTAAAAATTCGGAAGCCCGTTTTATTGAAAAATCGACTTTTAAAAATGGTTTTAAAATTTCTGAGGGTTCTAGAAATGTGGCAGGGGTTCGGGGTGCATGTTCTCGTGCTGGGGGGCCGAGGAGATATTTATTGATTATTAGAGCCATTATATGATTTTTAGAGATTTACTAGTGTCGTTGGGGGTTCTATTTGAGCACTTCAGATTGAGTCGTGGAGTTTACTCCGACCTTGACATGAGTGTGTTTCGTCTATTCACTGTGTTTTCGATCTATTTGATCGTGGATTATAGCCTGCTGAGACTGAGATTTTATGCCAGATGTGAGATACTTGAAGTTCGCGGGGTCGCTCCCCGCGAGCTACGCTCCGGATGCGATGATGATACCGAGCCTGACGAGGCTGCGATGTGGTTACTGTGATAGTCCTTGAGGGACTCCCTACGTAAGACCAAGCCCTGTTTGGGCATGAGTGGCAGTAGATGTGCGCAGGCTTGACTGGTCCAAAGAGGGACAGTCATTGGGATTGGGTAATATGTGTGAGTGAGTTCCATTGCATGTTCATAGATGAGCATTTCTTTGAGCATATGTAGAGGCATATAGCTGTAGATTTCCAACTTTCCATATCTATCTATCTATCTATTTGTTTATCTTACTTGTGCCTTTGGTAGACTTAGTGGGCATACCGTGTGCTTTGAGAACGGTACCCACTGAGAACTACCTTCTGCAGTAGTTCTCACACCCGCTGTGGTGCAGGTTTTCCTGAGGCGGCTGTTCCGACTCCTTCCCATGCGGAGTCTTCAGATCGAGGTAAGGGCGTGGCCGGCTAGTCGCTTACCCGAGTCTGTATAGTATAGAGGTAGCAGTACCCTTTTGAGTTTCCACTTTTGTAGAGTGAGATTGTGAGAGATGTTATGTATATATCTTTAGTTGACAGCTTGTATTTTGGATTTTATTTACTTTAGTACAGTTGTTCAGTTTCCTTTCTATAGCATGTAGTTACTTTTGCTCTGATATCTGTTAGCTATAGATTTATTTGAAGGGTAGACGCTTCGTCTGTACGGCAGTTTCCGTACAGATGGCGGATCTGTTAGCGAGCCCGGATCGCAGTTTTGACCTCGGGGCGTGACAGATTAGAGTGGTATCAGAGCCTAGGTTTATAGGTCATTGAGGACTTAGAGACCCTAGGCTATTTTGGCTGGACAGTAGGTTGACTATCGAGAGAGACGTGATTTTTAGCGAGAGTCATGATTGAGTTGTAACTCCCCCAGGGGATTGGGGCGAGTAATTTTGCATGTTTATTCTCTAAGAGGTCATGTCGGCTGCAGACGACATCACGCTTTAGAATGGGTAGCATGTATAGACTCTCATATGATTGGGTTGAGCGATTCTTGGTCCTGATGTTTGGTTTTGATTGCAGGATCTACAATGCCTCCCAGACGTCGAGCGACGACTAGGGCACATCCAGCCGCAGATGAGGAGCCCGCGCAGTGGGAGGCTGAGCATACCGAGCAGAGTGAGGGTCACGAGTTGCGGGCTCAGGTAGCCCAATTGGTAGAGGTGACCAGGCGCCAAGGGAAAAACATGGAGCTCATGATGCGTATGATGGAGCAGAAAGCATCCCCTGCAGCGCCGCCAACAGTACCTCCGGCTGCGGCGTCATCGACATCGACTCAGATTGCCCCACTGACAGCTGAGGAGCAGAGGGAGCTCACCGACAAGTTGGCTTATGTTAGCCAATTCCACCCTCCGCGGTTTTCAGGGCAGAGTTCAGAGCCGTGGGAAGTTGAGAACTGGATTGCGGCGATGGAGAAGCTATTTGAGAACCTCTTCATTAAGGAAGAACATCAGGTGCATTTGGGGGCGCATTATTTGGAGAAGGACGCTGAGACTTGGTGGCGTCGAGTCTGCCCAGTTGGACCACCGGGAGTTCAGTTGATGACTTGGCCAGAGTTTCGAGCTTTGCTATGCGGGGCTTATTTTCCCGATAGTGCAAAGCAGAAACTGGATGGGGATCTTCGACGGTTGCAGCAGGGTAGTCGGCCTCTTCAGGAGTACATTCGGGAGTTTCAGCGGTTGCTGAACAGTGTGCCACATGTTGCCCCAGATGAGGCTCAGAGGGTAGATTTGTTTGAGAGAGGGCTGCACCAGGATATTTATCACCTTGTTCACTCGCATCGGTCGCTGACTTTGGATGCAGCCATAGAGCGTGCTCGGTGGGTTTCTCGAGGGACAGTGATTATGTCAGAGAGGGACGGGGCGCCAGGGACCAGCTCCGGGGAGAAGCGCCCAGCACCGCAGGACATTGGGCAGTCGAGTAGACCGAGGCCCCCGAGACCGCCACAGTTCTAGCCGCGAGGCCGTGGGACACAGAGGAGGCAGAGGCCTGGGGGTTATCGACCCCCTAGACAGCAGCAGCAGCAGCAGAGGCATACTGATCGATGTGTGATTTGCGGCGGGCCACATGCACCCCAGCAGTGTGAGCAGTGTCAGGGCCGGTGTTATCGCTGTGGGCAGCCGGGACACATAACATGGACTTGCCCGAGAGCAGGGTCGTCGGCACCTTCGACTGCATCGACTACTCCCTTGCCCTTGCTGGTAGTGGGAGCTACATTGAGTTTTAGCCAGGGGGATCGTGCCACCTCCTCGCGACAGCCTGAGAGACGACCACCTCCGAGCGGGCGAGTGTACGCCGCTCAGGTCGAGGATTCCACAGCAGCTGATCAGGTGGTAGCAGGTATTATCCTTATCTCCTCTACCCGTGCTCGAGCACTTTTTGACACTGGAGCATCGCATTCATTTATCAGTGGTACATTTGCATCCTCGCATGGGTTTGAGTTAGGGCCTTTGACTCGTGCATTAGAGGTTCAGATTCCTGATTATGTGTTGCACGTAGATGAGTGTTGTTGGTCCTGCCCTGTGCAGTTAGGACCCTAGATTTTACCTATTGATCTGTTAGTCCTATGTCGGCTCCAGGATTTTGATGTGGTTTTGGGTATGGATTGGTTGTTCCGGTACTATGCTACTATTGACTGTAGATTGAGGACAGTGACCCTTCGGGAGCCGGGTCAGGAGGAGTATGTCTATAGGGGATGTCAGAGTGCACTGTTTGCAGTGACAGTATCTTCCGCCAGAGCCCGACAGATGTTGAGTAGAGGTTGTGTCACTTTTCTTGCGACTGTAGTAGAGGCGCCTATGGTGATGCCCGGACTCGAAGACATCCCCGTTGTCTGCGAGTACCCGGATGTTTTTGTAGTGTCCCAGTTTTCCCCTGTGTTTTTCCCCTGTTTCGGGGTGTGGAACACCTGTTAGTGGTGTGTGGGGCCCCAACATGTCAAAGTGATGTGTTGTTTGGACTCAAAGAGGATTTGGGAGCATGCCTGACCTTCGGCTGCCCTTATCGAATTTTAGAAGTGGAATTAGGCTAATCGGAGGCCGTATTTGGATTCAGCGCGGAAAAATGCTTGAAAACGGCTATTTACTTATTTAATTTGGAGTCCGGATGCCCAAAAACGGACCCCCGGAAGTTTCCTGCGCGAAATAGTGCATGGGAGGACCTGTGGACCGGTCAGGGACACGTGGCGGCCTCTGATTGGGCCGGCGCACGCCTCCCGGTCCACGGATTGGGCCGCCGGTGCACGGTGGACCGGCGGGCCACGTGGCGGCACGCGGTTGGGCCGGTGCAAGGCGCGCGGCGCACGGGAGGGTGCGCGGGCAGCGCGGTGCACGGTGGACCGGGGCGCGCCACGTGGCGGCCCCGGGTTGGCTGGCCCACGTGCGCGTGGCGCACGCAGCAGCGCGCGGGGCGGCCGTACGCGCACGCGGGGCGGCCGTTGACTGACCGCCCCCGTGTCGGACGCGGCGCCGCCCCACGTGGCGCCACGCCAGTGGCTGGCGCCGCACGCGGTTTGACCGGGGGACGGGGGCACGTGGCGCTTCCCCGTTGGGCCCGCACGGCTGCCGCCTGTTCGGCGGACACGTGTCGGGCCCTGGGCCGGGTCGGACGGGCGGTCGGACGCGGCTGGATCCCGTGTGCGGGCCGGGTTGGGTTGGGCCGCACTGTGCGCGCCCGGAAATCCTTGGGCCGGGCCGTGTTGGGTTTAGGTTAATAAGGATCTAATAGGGGAAAAAACACCTAGAGGGGGGTGAATAGGTGTAAACAATAAACACTCAAAAAATCATTGTGCGATAAAACCCAATGCGGAAAAATAAAAGAACACACAAGATTTTTACGTGGAAAAACTCCAAACCGGAGTAAAAAACCACGGGACCGATAACACGGCGAAATCCACTAGAATTAACACACGTACAAGGTGATATAGCGTACTCACTGACGACTCAACCTCTTACCATACGCTCCTAGTAGATCTTCTCCGCTCGCTCCACGACGCTTCTCGAATCCACGATCCGCGCCCAACGCTGAATCCACAGCGTCCAACGTCGAGTCCACGACGTCCAACCGAATCCACGGTCTTCACCCAATGGCACGCTTCGAATCCACGAACGTACCTCGCTCCGAATCCACGAGAGCGGTTGCACCTTGAATCCACAAGGCCACGCGAGTCCACGCGCCGATTTTGGGTAAATCGTTGTTTGTTTGGGTGGTGATGATCCGCCGAATACTTAGATTAAAGATAGATCGGAAATACCATCTAAGTATTCATTGATTTGATTCTACTCAAAATGTGAGTATGGAAAACCTAGAATCAAATCAATCAATATAGATGAAGAAACATAGAATAAATTCTATTGATTTCCTTTCTTCTCTATATATGTGGATTTTTCTTTTCGGCTATCTTTTCTTAATCAGTCGATCTATTGCGGATGCCCTAGAAATGAAATGGAAGGGCTATTTATAGGTTAGAAACCCTAGGAAGAATATTCGGATCAAAAACAGCCTTTTCTGGAAAGTTTTACCGACGGCGATCCGGATTGGATCTGGCGATCCGGATTGCAGAAGCACAAAGACGATTTCCAGAAAATTGCCTGTTCGGGATCCGGATCGTAGTCACCGATCCGGATCGTTCATACAGTTTTACCAGAACATCATGTTCGGGATCCGGATTGCAATTCCTGATCCGGATCGAAGAAGCACACAGGTAAAACTAGTGTTCGGGATCCGGATCAGAGATGCTGCGATCCGGATTGAACCAGTGTATGAACAAACACCTTTCGGGATCCGGATTGAAAGCCACGATCCGGATCCTGAACATGTCCCATGTCCAGTTTTTGATGAATAAGCAATTAAAACCTCTTCCAGGTGTTTCTACACTATAAGAAGTATTCGGATCATCAAAATTCTTTAGTTAAACGTACCTGATCCTTTTGAATTCTTCTTTCTTGAGATTGAGGTATACGATCCAAAGTTTCTTCATCTTCAATCTTCAAGACTTAATACATTCACGAAATACGCCAACTCAAATTCCGTAACAATCTCCCCCTTTGGCGGTTTCGTGACAAAACACAAATCCACAAAGAAAATTCAAAAAGATATTTTTGTTGCTATCACCATACAACAAAAATTTACAAAAGAGTTCCAGAAATTAAAAACATGAGATAAACTCCTAGAACAGACTCTAGACTTAGACATCTGTAATCTCTGCACACAGAAAACATTCTTGACAAACAAATTCGTTAGATACCTCAAGAATTGGAGCATACAAAACCAAATACAGAGATAGAGTTTATTCTCATCATGACATTTGAAAAATTCAGATATGTGAAAGAATCATAGTTAAAAACCAACATATCTTCTAAGCAGTTGAAGACCAAATGTCAAAGTATGTTAGTCCAACATCAACTTGTTAGTCATATTACATGCCCAAATAGTTAGTCGAATAGTTAGTATAGAAGCATGTCACAAATCACAAAAGAAAAACCAAAGTTGAGTTGAAGTTCATACTTACCTTGATTCACAATCATTGTTCACATCATTCATTGTTCAGAGTTCTTTCTAACTCTCTCACTCTCTCCCCCTTTTTGTCACAAAACAAAGCCAAAACGTAGCATGAGCTACAATATGTAAGGAGAGTAAAGAAAACATAAAGTCCTAATAGTATGCACAAACTGAAAACTAAACTAAAAGAAGAGAGAAAAAACAACGTCCTGAAACCTAAGAACAAAAGTAGACAAGGTGAACAGAAGATGCGGCTCAGTCTGAAGAATCTGAACTAGTACAGCTCAGCTTGCTCAAAATCCCTTTAAGCAAATTCTTAAAATTTGAGTACTTCTTCTTGATCTTCTTGTGTTCAGAAGAGATCTGCTGAAGCTCTTTCGATATTCCGTCTTGTGTAGCAGAGAGTCGGTGTTGTTCCTGACAAATCGATTCTAAAATCTCTGTCTCAGTTGTCTGTGTCTTTGAGTAAGATGGACGCTGTCTAGATGCAGATGGTGCATCTGGTCCTGCAGTCCATGGTGATTCAGTTTGCAGAATTCCAGAAAGTGAGCGTGCTCTGGTGAGAGGCCCACTATGCTGACTCGTACTTCTTTGAACATTTCTTCTTCTTGTATATTGTCTGGTCGTGGAGGCAGATTTCATAAGTCTCTTTCCTTTGGTGAATGTCCTGTCCTCTTCATCAATTTTTCGCTGAACATTCTTGAAGAATTCGTCCCATTCTTCTGTATCGTAATCTGAGCTGTCTTCATTGGCTTCGTATGGTTTGTCTTGAGTTGAGACGCCTGGTTCTTTTTTAACAGATGAGCTCCCGGGCATCATTGCGACCAGTAACAGAATCAACTAGGAGAATGCCATCGATTCTAGTGCTTTGAGTTTAAGAAAGTGTTCTGTGAAAACCAACTCAAGAACATATGAAAAATTGTCAATTTTGAAAAATTTGAAAACATTGTACCTAGACAATCATAATCATGTAGAGAAACCAAGAATCAAATTAGTTTTTCAAAAAGAATTTTAAAAAATAGATCAATTCCATGATTTACAAAAATTCCTCTTTTATGCCCTAAAACCGAATTTTTAGAAATCGAAGCCTAAAAACTCGTTAATCAAGTAAAATCCCAGCATAAAAGCAAAACTAATTGACCCAGAGTTCTTATTTCAAAAGAAATTTGATCAAAAACCATTCACAAACGAAAAAGTTCCAATTTTTCAACTCACGTTTGGTGAAAAACCATAAAAACTGAGAAAAACCGAGTTTTGATCATGAAAACTTACTTGAATCCGAAGAACTTTGAGTTTTGAAGCACCAAGAAGCAAGAAATCTAGAGAGAGAAACTCTAGAGGCTTGAAAACCAGAGATTAGGGTAAAGAAATCAAGAATCTGTATGTTTCTATATAAAACCCTAGCCGTGATCCGGATCGGCCGAGAATGTGATCCGGATCGGCTACCCGCAGGAAAAATCCTGCGTTCGGGATCCGGATCACTTGCTCCGATCCGGATCGGCTACACCTTTTTCTTGAGAAAAATTTAGAAAAACACAATAAAATCCAGAAAAAGTATGTAAGCACTTTACCATGTCAACTTCAAACAAATGGCATCGTTTCATACAACAAGAAATAGATTATGCAAAATCTATCAAAAATATCCAAAAATGAAACGAAGATTTACGAAAGTTAAAACACTTAAAGTTGAACAACTTCAATTACATCTATCCTGATCTTATGTGTAATGCCTTTATCAAATCATCAATTTCAGTAAAGAAAATGAAGTACCAAGATCAATAGATGTTTGAAATCCCAGATAAGTTAGATAATATATCTAGACAATCTGTTGAAGGAGTGGCTCTTTGAGCATCTTTAAAAAAAATCCCACCTTATACCAACCATGAAATACGACTGAGTCAAGTATTTCAATATGAATTTCATCAACAATTTTCAAAACAAAAATTTGCTTTTCATTCATGGAGTATATATTTTTTTTATTTTCTCCATGTGGTGGTAGTTTTCACACTCCTCATTGGGATGTAACTCTTTCCACATCTTTTGAGCATTTCACATTTCATTGACTCCCCCTCAATTGGCTATCAATTATATAATATATAAGGTATTCAACCAAACCATTGATCTCGAATTCATACTCGACTAAGCAATCAAATATGATAATGACTATACCAAGAGATCATTGAGAGAGAAATTGACTTTGATCACTTAAAAGATGAATTAATTAACATAAATGATCATTGCAACATTGAAATATTATGACATCAAAACATAATAAATTTCTAAAAGCATAAAAAGATGCAATTAAAGTCAATTATGATATATGCTCAATTAGTGTGCTATGTACAGAACATAGATAAAGAACAAAACAAAAACAAGAACAAAAACAAAACCTAATCTAAGCAAAGGTTTCAAAAAGAGTTTATTTCAAGGAAAGCATGCCAATTGCTTTACGCAAGTGAATAAAACGTTTTTGATCCAAAGGTTTTGTTAAGATGTCGGCTAATTGATCCTCAGTTGAAATATATGACAGTTGAAGAATGTTTGATTCAACTAGCTCTCTAAGAAAATGATATCTAAGTTCAATATGTTTTGTTCTAGAGTGCAACACAGGGTTTTTTGAAATGTTAATAGCACTAGTGTTGTCACATAAAATGGTTACCGAAGATGTTGAAATTCGGAAATCGCTCAACACGCTCTTCATCCAAATCAATTGGGTTGAACAACTTCCTGCAGAAATGTACTCCGCTTCGGCAGTCGAGAGTGCTATGCAGTTCTGCTTTTTACTGTGCCATGCAACAAGGCAGTGGCCGAGATAGAAGCATGCACCACTCGTGCTTTTCCGGTCATCCACCGATCCAGCCCAATCGGCATCTGAGTATCCAACAATATCCAAAGTCGTTCCCATAGGATACCAAATTCCGAAATTGATTGTACCTTTGATATACCGGATGATCCGTTTCACCGCTTTCAGGTGAACCTCCTTCGGTGCTGATTGATATCTCGCACAAATCCCAACACTGAAGGATATATCCGGGCGACTAGCCGTGAGATATAGTAGACTTCCAATCATACTGCGGTACAGTTTCTCGTCTACATTCTCACTTTGTGATTCACTTCCAAGTCCCTTATGGCTAGTTCCCATTGGAGTCGGAAAATCTTTAGAATTTTCAAGATCAAACTTTTTGACCAACTCCAGTGCATACTTGGATTGACACAAGTGAATTCCTTCATCGTTTTGCTTAACTTGTAATCCAAGAAAATAGTTCAACTCGCCCATCATGGACATCTCAAATTCGCTTTCCATGGTCTCCGCGAATTTAGAAGCATCATTATCTCTTGTTGCTCCAAAAACAATGTCATCAACATAGATTTGAGCAACTATGAAATTGTTTTGATAATGCTTCACAAAGAGAGTCCTGTCAGCTCCCCCTCGAGTGTAGCCCTTTTCCAAAAGGTGCTTTGTCAACCTTTCGTACCATGCTCGCGGTGCTTGTTTCAGACCGTAAAGAGCCTTTTTCAGTCGAAAAACATGGTTAGGTAGTTTATGATCCACAAAACCTTTCGGTTGAGCTACATAAACTTCCTCATTTAAAAATCCATTTAAAAAGGCGCTCTTAACGTCCATTTGAAATAATCTGATTTTAAAATGACAAGCGATCGCAAACAATATACGAATGGACTCGAGTCTAGCTACAGGGGCGAAAGTTTCATCAAAGTCTATACCTTCTACTTGAGAATAGCCTTGAGCAACTAACCTTGCTTTGTTCCTGATGATAGTACCTTCTTCGTTTTTCTTGTTCTTGAAGATCCATTTGGTACCTATCACATTGTGTTGCTTCGGAGGCTTCGTCAGTTCCCAGACTTTGTTTCGCTCGAATTGATGGAGCTCTTCCTGCATTGCTTTAATCCAATAATCATCTTGGAGAGCTTCATCAACATTCTTTGGTTCGATTTGAGATACATAGCATGCAAATCCGCAAACCAATTGTCTCCGTGTTCTAACTCCTTCTTGTGGATCTCCAATTATGTTCGATTCAGGGTGATCCTTGGAGATGCGTAACGTTTGAGGTAGAGGAGTAGGCGGAGGTACACGAGATGATTCCTGCACATCAGATAAGCTTGAAGAACCGTTAGATGCATCAACGTTATTATCGAAAGAATTGTTAGAAGAAGATGCATTAGCAGGTGTATCATCATCAAGAGAGATATCGAGGGTAGATTTTTCAGATTCAAAATGAAAAGCTTCATCTACCTTAACATTTATCGATTCTACGATCGTCTTAGATTCTAAGTTAAAAACTCGATATGCTCTGCTGTTTGTAGAATAACCTAAGAAAATCCCTTCGTCACTTCGAGAGTCAAATTTTCCAAGATTCTCACGATCACGTAAAATAAAACACCGACTCCCAAAGATGCGAAAATATTTGATGTTAGGTTTTCTACAAAACCAAAGTTCATATGGTGTATTCAAGGTCCCCGGGCGCAAATACACGCGATTGATAACATAAACAGCAGTGTTTACCGCTTCAGCCCAAAAATAAAAAGGTAAGTTCCGGCTGTGAAGCATAACACGTGCCATTTCCTGTACGACCCTGTTTTTGCGCTCGACTACACCATTTTGTTGAGGTGTGTAAGGTGCGGAGAATTCATGTTTAATGCCATTAGAAATGCAAAAATCAATGAATTTGGAATTTATGAATTCACCACCTCTATCACTCCTAACTCGAGTAATCCTATCATTCTTTTCTATCATAATACGATTGCAGATTTCGAGAAAAGAATCAAAGGTATCAGCTTTTTCTTTTAAGAAGGCTACCCAAGTATATCTAGAAAAGTCATCAACCAACAAAAAATATACCATTTACCTCCCAGAGATGGTTGACGAGTTGGCCCCATTAAGTCCATATGCAAAAGTTCCAAAGGCCGTTTTGTACCTATGTGGTTCAAATTCTTGTGTGCAGTCCTAGACTGTTTTCCCTTTTGGCAACCGCCACACACAAGGTTTTGTTCAAAAGAAAGTTTTGGAACCCCCTTGACCACATCTTTATTTGAAATTCTAGAAAGTTCCTTAAAGTTTATGTGACCTAGCCTTTCATGCCAAAGTGTTTCATTTTTCAAAGATGCTAGGTTACATTTTTCAGAAATCTTAGAAGGAACTACATAACAGTTGTTTTCTGATCTAACCCCCTTTAAAAAGAAAGCATGGTTCATGTCAGTTACAGTGCATTTATCAGATGAAAAATTAACTGAATAACCACTATCACACAGTTGACTTATGCTTATGAGGTTAGTCTTAAGGCCATGAACAAATAATACATTATCTAGAACCGGGCCATCTGGAATAGCTACCGTTCCCTTTCCAACAATTTTGGAAGACCGACCATCTCCGAAAACAACAAGTCCTCCGGAGTTTTTCTCAAATGTTTGAAAACAGTTTTTATCGCCGGTCATATGACGGGAACACCCGCTATCCAGGTACCAAGACGAACTATCATATGCATGCAAAGAAACATTGGTAGCAAGACAGGGAAAGATCTCACCTTTGCGCACCCAAACCTTTTTGAAGTGCGTTGGTAATGGTCGTGAGGTTGATTTCCTAGGTGAGGGCGTCTTGCTTGAAGAATTGCTGCTCCTTGATGATGTTGTCTTGAGAGATGTGCTACCAAGGCTCTTTTCCTTTGAATGAATTGAACTTGTTTTCCGAGGAGTAGCCCTTTTGGTAGTCGTTGCAAGATGTGCTTGAGATGTGCTGTGGTGACCCGGATCCTTGCAGGGCTTCTACAGTGTGACCGGCAGCTTCGGGAGGCCTACGGGGCATGTCGGCGGTGTTCGTGCGCCAATTTGGACTCAAGTGATGGATTCGGGGCTTAAATAGATCACGTGGATAACCGGAAGACCCCGTTGGATGTTTAGAAGAGTTTTCGCGCAAATCGGATATCAAATTTGGACTCGGCGCGAAATTCGGAATGGAAATACCTTTCCGGGAGCCTCCGGCAAATTTTAGGATTGGAATTTGGCAAAACGGACGCCGTATTTGGATTCAGCGCGCGAAAACGGTCAAGATGGGCTATTTACTTGGATTTTTTGGAGACTGCTACAGTATTTTTACTGTTCACGGCCGGAACAGTGCTTTCCGGCGATCGCCGGCGCCGGCGCCGGCGGCGGGCAGCACCGGCGGGCGGCGGCGCGGCCTCGGGCAGGCGGAGCAGCGGCGGCGCGCGGCGCGGGCAGGGCGCGGGCAGCGCGCGGGCGCGCGGGCAGGCGCGCGGTCCACGGCGGCGGCCGTGCACTTGGGCGGTGCCACGTGGCGGCTGGTGAGTGGAGGGCTCACAGTGCGCGGTCTATGGAGTATTCGTGAGGGCTCATGGTCCAGGGTGCACCGAGGTTGACACGTGGCATCGTTTTACTGGTCGGTTCACGGAGCGCGGTTCACGGAACATTTTTGGTGCACGGTGGACCGACGGTGGGACACGTGGTGGCTTGTGATTGGTTCGGTGTTGTGCTCCCGGTCTACGCAACGGGTGGAGCAGGTGCCGTACGCGACGTGCGGGCGGGAGCAGGGTGCGCGGTCCACGGGCGGTGCACGGTTGTTGGGGCCACGTGGCGCGCCGTCGTTGGGTGGCTCACGTGCACCGGGCGCAGCGAAAGGTTTTTCCTGGATTTTTTCCCTTAAGTGCATCCGAGGGCTCTTCCAATGGGGATTTCGACCCCTTCGAGGCCTCAGCTCGAAGGGGACATTAGAGGATGAATTCTTCCCCTTGAAGTGAGGATCAATCCTACCAAGTTTCAGATTTTCGAGTGGCACGGATTTCGAGATCTCGATTTTACGGCGCGGCGCGACGTTGCGTTTTCTGTGTTCTTCTTCGGCGCAGCAGCGGTGTTTTAGCTCCCCCGGCCTACCCCGAGCTCCTTTTTCTGTGATTTTTGCGCCGTTGGCTTCACGACAGGTAGGGCTTCATCTTTCATTTTGATCGCGCACTCTGATTTTGCTTCTTTGGCTCGGATCCCGAGGTAACAATGGACCCCCTTTTTCTGTGAGGAATGTGAGGACAGCATCGGAGTGTTTTGGTCATATCTTCGCGCTCGAGCGTCATACGGAGACGAGCTTATACAACTTTTTCATCTACAGATCGCAAGGAACGCGCTCGTATTTTTATTGGATTTTCGTGAGATTTATTTCGAGGTGAAAATCACTGTTTTCTCAGTGTACTGTGCACAGTCTTTTTCCACAGTTTGTTGTTTGGATCACCACCTTGCCGGATTTTTATCTTGATGTACAGAACTCGGATTTGGGCGTGCAAGGTACCGTTTCGAAGCTATCGACGCGAGGATCGCCGTGATATTTTTATTGGAATTTTCTGGGCAATTTCTGCAGGTGATAATTTAACTGTACAGAATTCGGGATTGTATGTGTTAATTAGTGCTATAAGTGAGAGCCTAAGTGTAATTAGTGAGCTTTGTACTGTACCAGGGATATTTCGGGTGTGCTGAAATTGTGGAAGCAAGGAATTGGAGTTTTGGTATTTTCTAGCTGTACGGACTTGGACTGTTGCACTTCAGGTGGGTGGTTGTTGTACTCCTCTCCTTTGTTATGCCCACTAGGAATATCAGAGTACCCCTGATTTGATGATGCTAAATGTGTTAATTGGTAGACTCGCATGCTTTAGGGAGCAAATTATTGGTTATCTGATCCGCGAAAATTATTGTTAGATTGATCATTTGTTTAAATCGCCTAAGTTCTGGACCGTATGCATAGAGACAATGTGATAATATTAGAGGACTGCAAAACTGATGATTAATCATATGTGACTGTCACTTTAGCCTTTAATCTCTAAATTGATTATTCTGGGAAACTGGACAAATATTGGAACACTGCATGATTAAATTGGTCACATAATTATTGCCATCTTTTACTGCTACACTATTTTGGGACTTGACTTAGGAGAAACCATGCTTTTTCTCTTTTCTTCTTTCATTGTTGGCACTAGCGGCTTAATCGCTCAGGTTCGAGCGTATGTTGGACAGTGTAGGCAGGTATTGGGGATTTGGGACAGGTTGAGTTTGTCAGGGGGTTGCGGCGACCACGGATCTTGGGTGGTTGACCGGATTGTTTCTATTGCATCAGATTGGGTGTTCGGGGATCGGGCTTACTTTAGTGGAGGGTTGTTCCCACTTATTTGAGTCTCGATCCAGTCCTGCTATTATGAGACAGTGGTTACAGAGATGGTTGATACAGTGATATACTTTACTCGTGTGGGTCGCTCCCCTCGAGTGCCACTCCGGAGTAGGCTTTCCACGGTGTGAGCGCCGGGCACCATGCTGGTTTCTTGAGTTCCACGGTGTGAGCGCCGGGCACCATGCTGGTTTCTTGAGTTCGACAGCAGAGCAGGCAGTGCCAGTGTTCACTGGCTGTCAGATTGGGTCATTATGACAGGCGTCTTGATTCTGATGCATCATTTTCTCCATCCTTATTAGATGGTCATGTAGAGGCATATTAAGGATAGCATTTTATCAGCTGCGTCATTTATTTGCATCCCCTTCTCTCTTCTTTCCCCTTTTTGCCTCTGAGCACCTGGTGGGCATATCTGAGCTGAGGTTTTACCCACTAGGGGAGGCTACTGGTTTACTAGTAGTTCTCACCCCCATTCTTTTCCCTCTTTTTCTTCTCCCTTGTTTTGCAGAGTCTTCTGCGGGTGCTACTGGACTTTCAGTGGCGGGTCGAGGAGAGGACGGCTGAGTAGATAGATCTCGAGGCAGGATGAGCGTGTTAGCTGGACTGTTGGTGTACCCAGGTTTTCCTCAGACGGTTGTACTTTCACTTTTGGGACTGGCTTTTGCCAGCATGTTGTATTTATTATTTTGTGAGCTGGGAGAGACTGATGTATCATTTATACAGATGTATTGTACTTTATTTCCAGCTTCAGTCTGAGATGTATTAGTTTTAGTTCAGCTCTGTTTTTATTGCTCTTTTATCATATCTTTTTATCTGAGCAGGTTGTTGACGCTTCGTGTACACGGGAAATACCGTGTGCACGGCGGATCTGTAGACGGGCCCGGGTTCTGGTTTACACCCGGGGCGTGACAGATTAAGTTGGTATCAGAGCTTAGGGATAGGTCAGTTGGGACTTAGGAAACCCTAGGCTTACGGCGGGCCCTAGGATGTTAGGGTGTGAGAGACGCGACATTTTGCGAAAGTCGGTGATTTGGTTTTGACTCTTCCTGTGAGTGAAGAGGGATCGACATACCCTATTTTTGTGGGACAGTTATGTTGGCTGCAGACAACATAAAGTTACAAAAATAGGGGGATGTCTTTGACTTTCGCTAGATTGGGTCGAGTGTTTGGGTTGTGCTGATTTGCTGTTTGTCGTGGCGAGCGGTGTCTCCCCGACTTTGGGCCCTGACCCGGGTGCACTTGGGTGCAGCAGTTGGGTCTGAGCTAGTTGTTTCGGGCCGGATACCAGATTGGAGTCAGAGAGCTCCGGACCCAGGAGACAGGATTGTCAGAGGCTTTTCAGCGGCAGAGTGGGCGAGCATCTGGTTTTGTGACACAGTCGTCGGAGCGGCGGGCAGCTCGACAGTGCTTCCTTCTGAGACCACCCGATTGCAGTATCCTCAAGGGCGAGGATTTCTGTGGTATTGATGGAGTGAGTAGCCCCAGTGTGCCAATGTTTAGTGCCGAGGCGCCGAGGCAGGGTGGATAGTTGACAGCTGATGAGCTATGGGACACCAATGATCAGTTGAGCCAGTTTCGGCAGATAAACCACCCCGATTCTTAGGATTAGGTTTGGAGCCTCTTGGGTTAGAATCGTGGTTGGTGATGATGGAGAGACTCTTTGGCAGCCTTCTGGTGTCTAAAGGGTGTACGCAGTTGTCGAATTGCGCGTTCTATGATTTGAGGAACGAGGCGCATAGGATATGCGTGGCTGAGAGTTGATTGCGCCAGGATACCCTTCCGTTTGCTCGGACCATCTTTTGCAGGTTTTGGACTTTGGGGTGCTTCGATAGTGGAGGCAGTGTTTATGGAACTGGCGCTGCATTTCTTTTGGATGGGTGTCTGCTGTCAGAGGTAAGTTCTGGATAGAGGCGCTTGATGCCAGATGATGGAGGATAGATCGGCCGGCAGAGACATTTTTGTTTTCCTTTCCTGGTTGGTGGATATCCGTGTGGATAGAGTATGTGAGTTTATCTCTGGGGGATGTTACCCTGTGTGTTTGATAATTGGCATGTTTGGGGTGCAATAGACGTGATTGAGGGGTGAGCTCCGTAAGGATAATTGTATAAGGAATTGCATGAATCGATTGTGCTTGGTCGTTTGACGATGATATCCAGGTAGATTTTTGAGACATCAGGGGTTGGGTGGACCCGATGACAGCAACAGCCCTTTTATCAGAGTGGCGCAGCGGTAGCGTGGATTGGCTGTCTGCGAGAGACCGCATTCGGCACCTCAGTGTGAGCATGGACAGAGGTCGTGCTCCCTTTGTGATTGTTCTAGATATTTTGGCAGGCTGAGCGACGACCACTTGCATCGAGCGGATGAATTTGTGCCGCCCGGTCGGAGGGCGCCACGGTAGTGGATTGAGTTGTCGCAGGTATGATTTCATCACAGTAGTCAGAGTTAGAGCATGTTGCATCCCTACATGGACTAGAGGTAGAGTCGTTACCACATGAACTTGAGGTACAGGTTACTGTTGGCATGGTGCAAGTGGGGGAGGCTTGTGGATCGTGTCCAGTGTAGCAGAGGCTGTGAGTTTTGCCGGCAGACATATTGGTGTTTGTGGCAGCTTAGTGTTTGACCCAGTGCATGGGATCGGTTGGCGTAGTGCCACAGGATGTTTGACTGTCGAGAGAAAGGGCTTTGATTTTCTGCAAGGCAGATAATGGAAGGCAATTTGTTTGTTGAGACTGTCAGAGCACACCGTTTACAGCGACTGTGTGAGAGGTGCCTACGGTGACAGCGGGACTTAAGGATATCCCTATTGCTCGTGAGATCCCGGGTGTGAGACCACCTGAGCCGATGATTATGCCGCCAGAAAGGGAGATTAAGATTGTAGTTGACGTGGTTCTGGAAACCGCGCCAACTTCATAGCACCTCGTTGGATATCGCTTTTAGAGCTGTGGGAGTTGATGGCATAGGTGCGGGGATCTGATGGATCGAGGGTCTGTTGGACCTAGTGCTATGTCGTTGATATACGACGGTGAGAGCCCTTTGTGATTGGAGCCCAGTCAGGTCCAGGTATTATTTAGGGCCTTTTGATGGAGTTCTGCCCCGGCAGTTGATCGATTATGATGCCTGCACCAGTTTAGATTCACAGCTGAGTATTTCGTCAAGATGGCGTACAGGAGACGCTAGGGGCATTATGAGTACAGAGAAGCCAATGGAATGACTAATGCCCTGTTGCCTTTAAGATTGAGGAAAAAGCTTTATGCCAAGTCGTTGTGGTGCAAGTTTTAGCTTCGAGAGCATGTCTTCCTGGATTGCCTATTCAAGCCATAGGGGCGACTGTGGAAATCCGGCCAAAATGGATGGTAATTAAGACTGTCCGAGATCGACGGTTATTCTTGGGGTGAGGAGCTTTTGGACCGGATGGTGCTAGCAGAGCCTGATGATCAGATGACGAGTTTGGTACCAGCGCCGACTTTAACCTAGTCAGTAGTGGGAGATGGATTTGTGAGTTATAGTGATACCTCCCATAGTGGCTGTAGAGCTATCCTTGGATTTTGTTGAGCATCCTGTATCACCCCGACAGGGCCACTTTGGTGGCGGATACCTGGAGCAGAAGAGCTTTGGGGTTGTGCTTGTTGATTCTATAATTGACGCTGTGTGGGGCCATCTTGGTGTACAGGGTTTGTGTTTGTGTCCTAGAGGATCTCTTTGGATTAGAGGCTGCGGCTGAGCAATCCACTTGGGTGGTTGAGTTCTGAGGGCGACCGAGTGTGAACCCCTGCTTGTTTGGGCCCCTTTTCTGTGCAGGTGTTGTGTGTTTGTGTTTCGGATCGCGTTGGTTGAGTTGGCTCTGGGGTGTGATTCTTGAGCATGTTGCTCGGGCTGTTCGTTCCTTTCCCCAGTCTTTTGTTGGAAGATCTGAGGTTTTTCTGCATCTCAGCTCAGGAGTGGTATGCTTTGGACCCCTCGCCCGTGATTGACTCGCTTCTTTTGAGCCCTATGAGAGTTTGGTGTACGAGGGACGCCCGTTGCGAATTCCGGCTCGTGTGGTGAGGGAATTGCGCAATCGGGCTTTGCCGTTCTGGTTGTTGCTGTTGTGGTTGTTGCGGAGTAATCACGGGGAGTGATAGGTGACTTGGGAGCTGGAGACGGCGGTGTTGGGTTTTAACCCTGGTTTTTGAGACTCCTAGGGAGTTGCTTTAGTTTCGAGGACGAAACTTTCTTTTAGTGGGGGAGGATGTGGTGACCCGGACCTTGCAGGGCTTCTACAGTGTGACCGGCAGCTTCGGGAGGCCTACGGGGCATGTCGGCGGTGTTCGCGCGCCAATTTGGACTCAAGTGATGGATTCGGGGCTTAAATAGATCACGTGGATAACCGGAAGACCCCGTTGGATGTTTAGAAGTGTTTTCGCGCAAATCGGATATCAATTTGGACTCGGCGCGAAATTCGGAGTGAAAATACCTTTCCGGGAGCCTCCGGCAAATTTTAGGATTGGAATTTGGCAAAACGGACGCCGTATTTGGATTCAGCGCGCGAAAACGGTCAAGATGGGCTATTTACTTGGATTTTTCGGAGCTTGCTACAGTATTTTACTGTTCACGGCCGGAACAGTGTTTTCCGGCGATCGCCGGCGCCGGCGGCGGCGGCGGGCAGCACCGGCGGGCGGCGGCGCGGCCTCGGGCAGGCGGAGCAGCGGCGGCGCGCGGCGCGGGCAGGCGCGGGCAGCGCGCGGGCGCGCGGGCAGGCGCGCGGTCCACGGCGGCGGCCGTGCACTTGGGCGGTGCCACGTGGCGGCTGGTGAGTGGAGGGCTCACAGTGCGCGGTCTATGGAGTAGTCGCGAGGGCTCATGGTCCAGGGTGCACCGAGTTTGACACGTGGCATCGTTTTACTGGATGGTTCACGGAGCGCGGTTCACGGAACATTTTTGGTGCACGGTGGACCGACGGTGGGACACGTGGCGGCTTGTGATTGGCTCGGTGTTGTGCTCCCGGTCTACGCAACGGGTGGAGCAGTTGCCGTACGCGACGTGCGGGCGGGAGCAGGGTGCGCGGTTCGGGCGGTGCACGGTTGTTGGGGCCACGTGGCGCGCCGTCGTTGGGTGGCTCACGTGCACCGGGCGCAGCGAAAGGTTTTTCCTGGATTTTTCCCTTAAGTGCATCCGAGAGCTCTTCCAATGGGGATTTCGACCCCTTCGAGGCCTCAGCTCGAAGGGGACATTAGAGGATGAATTCTTCCCCTTGAAGTGAGGATCAATCCTACCAAGTTTCAGATTTTCGAGTGGCACGGATTTCGAGATCTCGATTTTACGGCGCGGCGCGACGTTGCGTTTTCTGTGTTCTTCTTCGGCGCAGCAGCGGTGTTTTAGCTCCCCCGGCCTACCCCGAGCTCCTTTTTCTGTGATTTTTGCGCCGTTGGCTTCACGACAGGTAGGGCTTCATCTTTCATTTTGATCGCGCACTCTGATTTTGCTTCTTTGGCTCGGATCCCGAGGTAACAATGGACCCCCTTTTTGTGAGGAATGTGAGGACAGCATCGGAGTGTTTTGGTCATATCTTCGCGCTCGAGCGTCATACGGAGACGAGCTTATACAACTTTTTCATCTACAGATCGCAAGGAACGCGCTCGTATTTTTATTGGATTTTCGTGAGATTTATTTCGAGGTGAAAATCACTGTTTTCTCAGTGTACTGTGCACAGTCTTTTTCCACAGTTTGTTGTTTGGATCACCACCTTGCCGGATTTTTATCTTGATGTACAGAACTCGGATTTGGGCGTGCAAGGTACCGTTTCGAAGCTATCGACGCGAGGATCGCCGTGATATTTTTATTGGAATTTTCTGGGCAATTTCTGCAGGTGATAATTTAACTGTACAGAATTCGGGATTGTATGTGTTAATTAGTGCTATAAGTGAGAGCCTAAGTGTAATTAGTGAGCTTTGTACTGTACCAGGGATATTTCGGGTGTGCTGAAATTGTGGAAGCAAGGAATTGGAGTTTTGGTATTTTCTAGCTGTACGGACTTGGACTGTTGCACTTCAGGTGGGTGGTTGTTGTACTCCTCTCCTTTGTTATGCCCACTAGGAATATCAGAGTACCCCTGATTTGATGATGCTAAATGTGTTAATTGGTAGACTCGCATGCTTTAGGGAGCAAATTATTGGTTATCTGATCCGCGAAAATTATTGTTAGATTGATCATTTGTTTAAATCGCCTAAGTTCTGGACCGTATGCATAGAGACAATGTGATAATATTAGAGGACTGCAAAACTGATGATTAATCATATGTGACTGTCACTTTAGCCTTTAATCTCTAAATTGATTATTCTGGGAAACTGGACAAATATTGGAACACTGCATGATTAAATTGGTCACATAATTATTGCCATCTTTTACTGCTACACTATTTTGGGACTTGACTTAGGAGAAACCATGCTTTTTCTCTTTTCTTCTTTCATTGTTGGCACTAGCGGCTTAATCGCTCAGGTTCGAGCGTATGTTGGACAGTGTAGGCAGGTATTGGGGATTTGGGACAGGTTGAGTTTGTCAGGGGGTTGCGGCGACCACGGATCTTGGGTGGTTGACCGGATTGTTTCTATTGCATCAGATTGGGTGTTCGGGGATCGGGCTTACTTTAGTGGAGGGTTGTTCCCACTTATTTGAGTCTCGATCCAGTCCTGCTATTATGAGACAGTGGTTACAGAGATGGTTGATACAGTGATATACTTTACTCGTGTGGGTCGCTCCCCTCGAGTGCCACTCCGGAGTAGGCTTTCCACGGTGTGAGCGCCGGGCACCATGCTGGTTTCTTGAGTTCCACGGTGTGAGCGCCGGGCACCATGCTGGTTTCTTGAGTTCGACAGCAGAGCAGGCAGTGCCAGTGTTCACTGGCTGTCAGATTGGGTCATTATGACAGGCGTCTTGATTCTGATGCATCATTTTCTCCATCCTTATTAGATGGTCATGTAGAGGCATATTAAGGATAGCATTTTATCAGCTGCGTCATTTATTTGCATCCCCTTCTCTCTTCTTTCCCCTTTTTGCCTCTGAGCACCTGGTGGGCATATCTGAGCTGAGGTTTTACCCACTAGGGGAGGCTACTGGTTTACTAGTAGTTCTCACCCCCATTCTTTTCCTCTTTTTCTTCTCCCTTGTTTTGCAGAGTCTTCTGCGGGTGCTACTGGACTTTCAGTGGCGGGTCGAGGAGAGGACGGCTGAGTAGATAGATCTCGAGGCAGGATGAGCGTGTTAGCTGGACTGTTGGTGTACCCAGGTTTTCCTCAGACGGTTGTACTTTCACTTTTGGGACTGGCTTTTGCCAGCATGTTGTATTTATTATTTTGTGAGCTGGGAGAGACTGATGTATCATTTATACAGATGTATTGTACTTTATTTCCAGCTTCAGTCTGAGATGTATTAGTTTTAGTTCAGCTCTGTTTTTATTGCTCTTTTATCATATCTTTTTATCTGAGCAGGTTGTTGACGCTTCGTGTACACGGGAAATACCGTGTGCACGGCGGATCTGTAGACGGGCCCGGGTTCTGGTTTACACCCGGGGCGTGACATGTGGTTTAGCTTACCGTCTTG
>CM054949.1:5008047-5070501 GCA_029168755.2 Tillandsia fasciculata
AGGAGGTATGGTCTATTTCTGGGCAATTGGATTCATATATTTTGATACTGGAGCTTCGCATCCTTTCATTAGTAGATCAGTTGCATCATTACATGGGTTAGAGGTAGGACTTTTGCCACGTGCACGAGAGGTTCAGATTCCCGATCACACTTTGCACGTGGAGGAGTGTTGTTGGTCCTGCCCGATGCAGATCGAGTCCTGGATTATGCCAGCAGACCTGTTGGTCTGGAGACAGCTGCGGGGCTTTGATGTGGTTCTCGGGATGGACTGGCTGGCTTGATATTTTGCGACAATTGACTGTGCCGAGAGGACTGTCACTTTTAGAGAGCCAGGCCAGGAGGTGTTGGTGTCTGGGGATGTCCGAGTGCTTTCTTTGCCTCTTTGGTTGCGACTTCCGAGCGAGGCAGATGATTCATCGTGGATGTTTAGCCTTTTTGGCTAGTGTTGTAGAGGGGCCTACAGTGGCACCGGGACTCGGGGATATCCCTATCGTCCGCGAGTTCCCGGATGTTTTTCCACCTGAGCTGACTAGTATGCCGCCAGACAGAGAGATTGAGTTTGTGATTGACGTAGTCCCAGGAACTGCGCCAATCTCTAAGGCTCCTTATCGGATGGCACCGGCTGAGCTGAGAGAGCTTAAAGCACAGTTGCAAGACTTGATGGATAAGGGTTTCATTAGACCCAGTGTGTCGCCCTGGGGAGCCCCGGTGCTATTCGTGAAGAAGAAAGATGGGTCACTTAGACTGTGTGTGGACTATAGGGAGCTGAATAAAGTGACCATCAAGAACAAGTACCCTCTGCCGCGCATCGATGATCTCTTTGATCAGCTGCAAGGGTCTTGTGTATTTTCCAAGATTGATCTACAGTCTGGTTACCACCAACTGAATGTGAAGGCCGAAGATATTCCTAGGACTGCTTTCAGATCACGGTACGGGCATTATGAGTTTACAGTTATGCCGTTTGGATTGACTAATGCCCCTGCCGCCTTTATGGACTTGATGAACAGGATATTTCGGCCATTCCTGGATCGATTTGTGGTGGTGTTCATAGATGATATCCTGGTTTACTCCCGGAGCGAGGCCGAGCATGAGGAGCACTTGAGGACTGTGCTACAACTTCTACGGGGGAAGAAGTTGTACGCCAAGCTGACAAAGTGTGAGTTTTGGATTCGGGAGGTAGCGTTCTTGGGCCATGTGATTTCCGCAGCAGGTGTAGCTGTAGACCCGGCGAAGATTGAGGCAGTTCGTGATTGGCCCCGACCGACGACTGTATCAGAGGTGCGCAGCTTCATGGGATTAGCTGGTTATTATCGTCGGTTTGTGGAAGGCTTTGCGAAGCTTTCTACACCCCTCACTCGGTTGACGCGTAAAGGGGTTAAGTTTATCTGGAGTGAGGACTGCCAGAAGAGCTTCGAGGAGCTGAAGGACAGACTGATGACTGCCCCTATCCTTTCCCTCCCTGTTATGGGGAAAGGATATGTGATCTACAGTGACGCATCGCACAGTGGACTGGGTTGCGTGTTGATGCAGGATGGGAGGGTAATTGCTTATGCATCGAGACAGCTCATGGATTACGAAAAGAATTACCCTACCCACGACTTAGAGCTCGCTGCCGTGGTGTTTGCACTGAAGCTTTGGCGCCATTACCTGTACGGGGAGCGTTGCGAGATCTACGCCGACCACAAGAGTTTAAAGTATCTGTTCACCCAGAAGGAGCTGAACTTGAGGCAGCGCAGGTGGTTAGAGCTACTAAAGGATTATGATGTGGATATCCTTTACCACCAAGGCAAGGCTAACGTGGTCGCTGATGCTTTGAGCCGGAGAGCAGTTCAGAGTTTGTCTATGTTGATCTCAGACCAGGCGCCCCTATTGGAGGAGATGAGACGGCTCGAGATAGAGGTTGTGTCCCCTGGGGTCTCTGCTAGACTGATGTCATTAGTCGTGCAGCCCACTCTGCTGGACAGGATCAGGGAGAAACAGAGTGAGGACCCCCACTTGACCAGGATTCGAGATCAGCTTTCGAGTGATCAGTCAGGGGACTTTACTGTGAATGCTGAGGGAGTACTGAGGTACAGGGACCGAGCATGTGTGCCAGTGGATGCTGAGATCAGAGAGCAGATATTGGGAGAGGCCCATTATACACCTTATACCCTTCATCCTGGGGGGACTAAGATGTATAAGGACCTCAAGGCACATTTTTGGTGGAATGGCATGAAGAGGGATGTCGGGAGATTTGTGGCCCAGTGTTTAACTTGTCAGCAGGTAAAAGCCGAGCATCGGGGGCCAGCTGGCAAGTTACAAAGTCTTCCAATCCCTGAGTGGAAATGGGACCACATCACGATGGATTTCGTGGTCGGATTGCCGAGGGCACAGGGCGGAGCAGATGCTATCTGGGTAGTTGTGGATCGACTTACTAAGTCAGCGCACTTTTTGCCTATGCAGACTACTTGGCCACTCGATCGACTAGCCCAGCTATACCTTGATGAGATTGTGAAATTGCATGGAGTACCCGCCTCCATTGTGTCAGATAGAGATCCGAGATTTACCTCACGTTTTTGGGGGAGTTTGCAGACCGCGATGGGGACTCGGCTCAGATTCAGTACAGCTTTTCATCCCCAGACTGATGGGCAGTCAGAGCGGACTATACAGATCTTGGAGGACATGCTGAGGGCTTGCGTCTTGGATTTCGGCGGGGGTTGGATTCGGCACTTATCCTTGGTTGAGTTTGCGTACAACAACAGCTTTCAAGCGAGCATACAGATGGCTCCGTTTGAAGCGTTGTATGGACGCAAGTGCCGATCACCACTTTATTGGAGTGACGTAGGCGAGAGGCGGACCTTGGGGCCAGATATACTGCTAGAGGCAGAGGAGAAGGTCCGGGTGATTCGACAGCATCTTCAGACCGCTCAGAGCCGACAGAGGAGTTATGCTGATGTTCGGCGACGAGACTTAGAGTTTCAGGTTGGAGATCATGTATTTCTGAAAGTCTCGCCGTCCAAGGGGATCAGGAGGTTTGGCATTCGCGGGAAACTCAGCCCCCGATACATTGGACCATTCGAGGTGTTGGAGCGTATCGGGCCTGTTGCTTATCGACTTGCACTTCCCCCGAGACTGGCTGGTGTCCACGATGTTTTCCATGTTTCCACACTGAGGAGGTACGTCTTCGACCCGTCGCACGTCATCGACTTTGCACCCCTCGAGATCAGCGAGGACCCGTCGCACGTCAATTCGACGGTTCTTCCAAGATCTATCTTTTGTCGAATTGATCTAGTCTTTGCTTAGAGATTTCTTCTACGGTTCCTCAATGATAATCTAAGCAAAGGATCACCATCGAAGCCTATATTCTTTATCGGCTATTTGCGTCGTGGATTCGACGTGGCATCGTGGATTCGATGTGCTAAAGGCGTTTCGTGGATTCAAAACGTGTGCTCGTGGATTCGAGTGGCGTTCGTGGATTCGAACGTGTGCAGTGGACGTGCAATCGGTGAGCGCAAGGTCCGAAGAAGTTGAAGGAGGGGTTTGAGTCCGTGGAGTCGGTAATCACCTTGTTATTCTTCTTTTCTTAGTGGATTGTTATTGCGTGTTGGTCCCGTGGTTTTTCTCCTGGATTGGAGTTTCCACGTAAATCTCGGTGTGTTGATTTTTATTTTCCGCATTATTTTTTATTTGTGCACTGGAGATTGGTTTTTATAATATTACACCTATTCACCCCCCTCTAGGTGTTTGATAGTACCTATTTAGATCCTTGTGGATCCTAAATAACTCTACAATTGGTATCAGAGCGGGTTTTAGGTTTATCTATCATGTCGGGTGAAAGTGGTAATATTTTTAGACCTCCTCTTTTTGATGGGACCAACTATGCGTATTGGAAAGTACGGATGAGAGCTTTTCTCATCTCAATTGATGAGCGGGTATGGCAAACCGTTGAATACGGTTCGGTGCATCCGGTTGAGGAAGTAGGAAATTCTACTACCCCAAAACCTCGCTCTAGATGGTCTAAAGAGGAAATCGAAAGATCTTCTTACAATGGGAAAGGTATGAACGCTTTATATAATTCTCTTTCCTCGACTGAGTTTACACAAATTTCTGCGTGTGAAACCGCGAAGGAAATTTGGAATATTCTCAAAATTACACATGTGGGTACTAATCTTGTAAAAATTCAAAAGCTCCAGATGCTTACAAGTCAATTTGACTCTATTCATATGGAAGAGCATGAATTGTTTACAGATTATTACACTAGACTTCAAGATGTAATTAATACATGTGCTAATTTGGGAGAAAAGATCCCGGAGTCGAAAATTGTAAGAAAGATTCTAAGGACTCTTCCGGAACGGTTTAGGGCAAAGGTTACCGCCATTGAAACCGTTAGTCATCCGGATGAGATGAGTGTAGAGGAATTAGTAGGTGCTTTGCAAACTTATGAGATGACTTTTCCTACTAATCAAAATTCTTCCAAGTCTTCTTCTAAGCTTACAGGTATTGCGTTCAAATCAACAAAGGAAGAAGATGACGAATCAAGTTCCGACGATGAAATCTCTTTAGCCGATTTTGAAGAACAATTGGCGCGGATCACAAAGAAATTTCGTCGGAAATTTTGGAAGAATCGAACCGATGGATCTTCATCCACGAAACCATCTAAAGGATCATCGGGTTCTAAATCCTCTAAACTCAAAGGCGTTGCAAAACCTTCTAAAGAAAAAGAAAAAGATGATTTCGAAGGGGAAATCCGATGCTATCGATGCAAAGGCTACGGCCATATTTCAACGGAGTGTCCTTCTAAGAAATCATACAAAAAGAAGGCTTTGCAAGCAAAAACTTGGGACGATTCTAGTTACGATGAATCGACCTCAAGTGAAGAGGAAAAAGAAAAATTGTTGCTTTTCATGCCTCTCAAACTCCCTCTTCTAATTTGTGTTTATCATCTTTAGTCACTGACTCTATTCCTTTGATTTTGCATGAAACATCAACATCCGGAGGAGAGTCATCAAGTGAGGGGAGTCGGACGAAGAAGAACTCGTTGAGGCATATCAACAACTTCTTGCGGAATCTAAGAAGATGGCCAAGCATATCAAGAAGTTGAGGAAGCAACGACTTGAGATTCAAGACGAGAATCATGCTTTAAAAATCAAACTTCATGATCTCGAGGAGGAACGAGAGCTTTTATTGGATAATAATAAAATCCTCCAAGAAAAGATAAATCAATCGGAAATGGTCGTTAATTCCCACATTAACAAGATTGATTTTCTAGAAAAGCAGTTTGAGGAGATTCATGTCACCAACCAAGCCTTGACCAAGCAAGTACATGAACTTAAATCCGACATACAAAGGCTTTCCACCGGATCCAAGAAACTTGATTGTATGTCCGGATTAGGTCAAACATGCAAGGTTGGTTTGGGATATAAAAAGAACCAAACTGTGAAGGCTTCGAGTTCCACAATAAAATTGAAGGAAAGAACTTGTCACCTATGTGGACTTGAAGGACATTTGGTGAAGAATTGCCCGAAAAAGAAAAAGAAAAATCCTTCGGCAACTTCATCTACAGAGCGAACTCAACGGAATCAAAAGACACATCAAGTCAAAGGAGTTCACTCAACCCACCAAAGGTCCGAGCCACAACATCAATCATTCAAGTGGATCATTGCGAGGCAAAGACCTAAGGTGGACCAACAGTCAAAGCGGACAACCCCCGGCCACAACGAATCAAGACAACCCAAAATCCAGCGATTTTGGATTCGGAAAGGTGATATCTTTCCTTGTCTTAAGTTCTAAATAGCTTATGACTGTATGTAATGCTTTGATTGGTTTTCTCTTCATATTTTGCTTAATCTTTGCATTACATGTTTTTCAATGCTCTTTGTTTTTATACTTTGTTTTTGAACAAAAGGGTTTTTAACGAACAAGTGCATTGAATAAAAAGGGCTTCACGTTCATTCACTCCAAATTAAGTTTTCTTGGATTATCAACTTGACTCCATATTCATAATCTTGAAGACACTTCATTTAGAGGAGTTGTTTAATTGAGCATTGGTTAAATTGACTTTAATTGCATCCTTTCACACATTTAGAAATCTATTATGCTTTTGATATCATAATATTTCGATGTTGCAATGATCATTTATGTTAATTAAGGCATCTTTTAAGTGATCAAAGTCAATTTCTCTCTCAATGATCTCTTGGTATAGTCATTATCTTATTTGATTGCTTAGTCGAGTATGAATGCGAGATCAATTTTTGGTTGAATACCTTATATATTAAATAATTGATAGCCAATTGAGGGGGAGTCAAAGAAAAGTAAAATGCTCAAAAGATGTGGAAAGAGTTACATCCCAATGAGGAGTGTGAAAACTACCACCACATGGAGGAAAAGAAAGAAAGAAAAAGATACCCCATGTATGCAAAGCAAATTTTTGTTTAAAAATGTTGATGAAATGCATAATGAAATACTTGACTCAGTCATATTTCATGGTTGGTATAAGGTGGGATTTTTGATAAAAGATGCTCGAAGAGCCACTCCTTCAACAGATTGTCTAGATATATTATCTAACTTATCTGGGATTTCAAACATCTATTGATCTTTGTATTTCATTTTCTTTACCAAAATTGATGATTTGATAAAGGCATTATGCATAAGATCAGGATAGATGTGATTGAAGTTGTTCAACTTTAAGGGTTTTAATTTTCATAAATTTTCGTTTCATTTTTGAGTATTTTTGATAGATTTGGTATAATCTATTTCTTGTTGTATGAAACGATGACTTCTGTTTAAAGTTGATGCGCTAAAGTGCTTACATACTTTTTCTGGTTATTATGAAATTTTTCTAAATTATTCTGATGAAAGGGTAGAATTCAAGATTGATGTCATTTGGAAATCTCCGTAAGTCATCTTTGTAAATTCGTTACATCTTGATAGAGTTTGGATCTCAAGATTATTTTTGATGACTTGTGGTTTGATGAATATAACATGAAAAACTGTTTATAATGTTTATCTTTGTTTTTCATGATTTAGGAGTAAATCTTTTTAATTTTGTGAAATTAATTGGATTGAATGACATCTTGTTAATTCATTGATTTAAAGCACTTAATTGATTTCTTGATGGAATACAAATCGGTATTTGAAAAGATTCTAAAATCTGGATTTGTTTCAAGGAATTATTTGATTTTTGCCTTCTGGTACCGGTACGCAATCTGCATTTTTGTTATATACCGGAACTGAGCTTTTATCTCTCTTTCTCTATGCAACTAATGTTGTTTAGTGATTTCTTTTGTCTAGTATGTTCACTGTTTGACAATTTGTGACAAAAAGGGGGAGAAGAGAAATGACGGAGATGAGATCATCAAGAGAGGACAAACGAAAATGAAAAATGGGGGAGAACGGAAAATGATGATCGTATCACAAAGGGGGAGAACATAGATGCTCAAGAACATGGAGAACATGGAGAACATGTTAGAGATGTGAGATGCTCAAGATAGGGGGAGACAAAGAAAAAATTGAAAGAGCTGAAAAACAAAAGAACCAAAAGGAAGACGGATCAAATGTAGGATTTTAATTTCTAACGACTAACGTTTGATTTTGTTTGGAGTTTTGTTTTGCAGGAATTACATCACTTTAAGACTCCAAGTCCTAAGTCATAGAGTATGTTCTAGGACTGTTTGGTTCAAATGTAATTTTGTATTTATTGGATCTTTCACGCAAAGAAAATCAATGTTTTGGTGATGACATTGAATTTCGATTTTTTTGGTTTAAGTTGAGTGACTTGAGCGTTTTATGTATTTTTGGGTTTTGTCACGAAATTGCCAAAGGGGGAGATTGTTACGGCATTTTGGTGTTGGCATATTTCGTGAGTCAAGTCAGTAAGTTGAGTCGGAGTCTTAAAGGGATCAAATTGTCAATCAGCAATCAAGACTTAGAGAAGATTCAACAAGAGCTCAAGTTGACACTCAGTGTCTTGAGTCTTGAAGATTGAAGATGAAGAATTGTGGATCAGTTACATCAATCTCAAGAAGAAAGTATTCAAAAGGATCAGGTATGTTTAACTAAATAATTTTGGTGATCCGAATACTTTCTTATAGTGTAGAAACACTTGGATGAATTTTTAATTGCATAAAAATCAAAAACTGGACATGGGACATGTTCAGGATCCGGATCAGATGATCCAATCCGGATCCCGAAGGGTATTAGTTCATGTGCAAATCCAATCCGGATCCAAGCCTATTCTGATCCGGATCCCGAACATTGGATGTTGCTGAAATTCATGAACGATCCGGATCGGAAAGTTCAATCCGGATCCCGAACCCTTGGATTTCTGGAATCGTCAATCTCGTTACGACGATCCGGATCACAGTAATCCCGATCCGGATCGCCGTCCTGAAATTTCCAGATAAGGTATGTTTTTGATTCTTATCTCTTTCCAAAGGTTTCTAAACTATAAATAGACACTTAGGGTTTCTCAAGAACGTGCGACCAAAACCGAAAACACTTGAGAGCAACCCTAGAGGCTAGGTTTTTATCGTCCTTCTTTATAGCCTCTTTTAGGTCAATTCGACGGTTCTTCCAAGATCTATCTTTTGTCGAATTGATCTAGTCTTTGCTTAGAGATTTTTTCTACGGTTCCTCAATGATAATCTAAGCAAAGGATCACCATCGAAGCCTATATTCTTTATCGGCTATTTGCGTCGTGGATTCGACGTGGCATCGTGGATTCGATGTGCTAAAGGCGTTTCGTGGATTCGAAACGTGTGCTCGTGGATTCGAGTGGCGTTCGTGGATTCGAACGTGTGCAGTGGACGTGCAATCGGTGAGCGCAAGGTCCGAAGAAGTTGAAGGAGGGGTTTGAGTCCGTGGAGTCGGTAATCACCTTGTTATTCTTCTTTTCTTAGTGGATTGTTATTGCATGTTGGTCCCGTGGTTTTTCTCCTGGATTGGAGTTTCCACGTAAGTCTCGGTGTGTTGATTTTTATTTCCGCATTGGTTTTTTTATTTTTGCACTGAGATTGGTTTTTATAATATTACACCTATTCACCCCCCTCTAGGTGTTTGATAGTACCTATTTAGATCCTGGTGGATCCTAAATAACTCTACAGATGGATCACTTAGATTGTGTGTGGATTACCGAGAGCTGAATAAAGTGACCGTTCGGAACAAGTATCCTCTCCCCAGGATTGATGATTTGTTTGATCAGCTTCAGGGAGCTACGGTCTTCTCAAAGATCGACCTTCAGTCCGGTTACCACCAACTTAAGATGAGGGCCGAGGATGTGTCCAAGACAGCTTTCAGGACTCGGTATGGGCATTATGAGTTCACTGTGCTACCATTTGGATTGACTAATGCCCCAGCCGCTTTTATGGATCTGATGAACCGAGTGTTTCAGTCCTACTTAGATCGTTTTGTAGTGGTGTTCATTGATGACATTCTGGTTTACTCCCGAAGTGACACTGAACACGAGGAGCACTTGAGGATAGTGCTGCAGCTTCTGAGAGAGAAGAAGTTGTATGCCAAGTTGAAAAAGTGCGCTTTTTGGCTTCGGGAGGTTTCTTTTCTAGGCCACGTAGTTTCAGCCGCAGGAGTGGTAGTGGACCCGGCGAAGATTGATACAGTTCGGGATTGGCCTAGACCTACTACGGTGACAGAGGTTCGCAGCTTCTTGGGCCTTGCAGGGTACTACCGTCGTTTTGTAGAAGGCTTTGCGAAGCTTTCTACTCCCCTCACTCGGTTGACTAGGAAGGGTACCAGGTTTGTGTGGATAGAGCAGTGTCAGCAGAGCTTCGAGGAGTTGAAGCCGAGGTTGATTTCAGCGCCAGACCTTTCATTACCAGTCATGGGAGAGGGATTCGTGATTTACAGTGATGCCTCCCACAGCGGCCCAGGATGTGTGTTGATGCAGCATGGTAGGGTAATTGCTTATGCTTCGCGCCAGCTAAAGGACTATGAGAAGAATTACCCTACGCATGACTTGGAGCTAGCCGCTGTTGTTTTTGCTTTGAAGCTTTGGCGACACTATCTTTATGGCGAGCACTGTGAGATCTTCACCGACCACCAGAGTTTGAAGTACTTGTTGTTACGGCATTTTGGTGTTGGCATATTTCGTGAGTCAAGTCAGTAAATTGAGTCGTAGTCTTGAAGTGATCAAATTGTCAATCAGCAATCGAAGACTCAGAGAAGAGCTCAAGTTGGCACTCAGTGTTTTGAGTCTTGAAGATTGAAGGTGAAGAATTGTGGATCATATACATCAATCTTAAGGAAAATGGATTCGGATTGATCAGGTACGTTTAACTAAATAATTTTGGTGATCCGAATACTTTCTTATAGTGTAGAAACACTTGGATGAATTTTTAATTGCATAAAAATCAAAAACTGGACATGGGACATGTTCAGGATCCGGATCAGATTCCAATCCGGATCCGGATCAGATTCCTGTTTCAATCAGGATCAATTCCTGTTTCAGATCCGGATCCCGAACATGTTTCGATCCGGATCAGAACGATCCGGATCAGAATTCCAATCCGGATCCCGAACCTTGTTTTTTCTGGAATTGCTGAAAAAAGACGACGATCCGGATCGCCGTAAATCCGATCCGGATCGTCGTCCTGAAAAATTCAGATAAGGTCAGTTTTTGATTCTTATCTCTTTCCAAAGGTTTCTAAACTATAAATAGACATTTAGGGTATTTTGAAAAACACTTGAGAGCAACCCTAGAGGCTAGGTTTTTACCGTTCTTCTTTATAGCCTCTTTTAGGTCAATTCGACGGTTCTTTCAAGAACATATCTTTTGTCGAATTGATCTAATCTTTGCTTAGAGATTCCTTCCATGGTTCTTCATTGATAATCTAAGCAAAGGATCACCATCGAAGCCAATATTCTTACCGGCTGAGTTTGCGTCGTGGATTCGACGTGGCATCGTGGATTCGGTGTGCTAAAGGCGTTTCGTGGATTCGAAACGTGTGCTCGTGGATTCGAGTGGCGTTCGTGTATTCGAACGTGTGCAGTGGACGTGCAATCGGTGAGCGCAAGGTCCGAAGAAGTTGAAGGAGGGGTTTGAGTCCGTGGAGTCGGTAATCACCTTGTTATTCTTCTTTTTCTTAGTGGATTGTTATTGCGTGTTGGTCTCGTGGTTTTTCTCCTGGATTGGAGTTTCCACGTAAATCTCGGTGTGCTATTTTTTATTTCCGCATTGGTTTTTATTTTGCACTGAGATTTGATTTTTATAAGTATTACACCTATTCACCCCCCTCTAGGTGTTTGATAGTACCTATTTAGATCCTGGTGGATCCTAAAAACCAACAATTGGTATCAGAGAGGGTTTTAGGTTTATCTATCATGTCGGGTGAAAGTGGTAATATTTTTAGACCTCCTCTTTTTGATGGGACCAATTATGCATATTGGAAAGTGCGGATGAGAGCTTTTCTCATCTCAATTGATGAGCGTGTTTGGCAAACCGTGGAATACGGTTGGGTGCATCCTGTTGAGGAAGTAGGAAATTCTACTACCCCAAAACCTCGCTCTAGATGGTCCAAAGAGGAAATCGAAAGATCTTCTTACAATGGAAAAGGTATGAACGCTTTATTTAATTCTCTTTCCTCGACTGAGTTTACACGAATTTCCGCGTGTGAAACCGCGAAGGAAATTTGGGATATTCTCAAAATTACACATGAGGGTACTAATCTTGTAAAAATTCAAAAGCTCCAGATGCTTACAAGTCAATTTGACTCTATTCATATGGAAGAGCATGAATTGTTTACAGATTATTACACTAGACTTCAAGATGTAATTAATACATGTGCTAATTTAGGAGAAAAGATCCCGGAGTCGAAAATTGTAAGAAAGATTCTTCGGACTCTTCCGGAACGGTTTAGGGCAAAGGTTACCGCCATTGAAACCGTTAGTCATCCGGATGAGATGAGTGTAGAGGAATTAGTAGGTGCTTTACAAACTTATGAGATGACTTTTCCTACTAATCAAATTTCTTCCAAGTCTTCTTCTAAGCTTACAGGTATTGCATTCAAATCAACAAAGGAAGAAGATGGCGAATCGAGTTCCGACGATGAAATCTCTTTTGCCGATTTTGAAGAACAATTGGCGCGGATCACAAAGAAATTTCGTCGGAAATTTTGGAAGAATCGAACCGATGGATCTTCATCCACGAAATCATCTAAAGGATCATCGGGTTCTAAATCCTCTAAACTCAAAGGCGTTGCAAAACCTTCTAAAGAAAAAGAAAAAGATGATTTCGAAGGGGAAATCTGATGTTATCGATGCAAAGGCTACGGCCATATTTCAACGGATTGTCCTTCTAAGAAATCATACAAAAAGAAGGCTTTGCAAGCAAAAACTTGGGACGATTCTATTTTCGATGAATCGACCTCAAGTGAAGAGGAAAAAGAAAAAATTGTTGCTTTTCATGCCTCTCAAATTCCCTCTTCTAATTTGTGCTTATCATCTTTAGTCACTGACTCTATTCCTTTGATTTTGTATGAAACATCAACAACCGGCGGGGAGTCATCAAGTGAGGGGGAGTCGGACGAAGAAGAACTCGTTGAGGCATACCAACAACTTCTTGCGGAATCAAAGAAGATGGCCAAGCATATCAAGAAGTTGAGGAAGCAACGACTTGAGGTTCAAGACGAGAATCAAGCTTTAACGATCAAACTTCATGATCTCGAGGAGGAACAAGGACGGTTATTGGATAACAATAAAATCCTCCAAGAAAAGTTAAACCAATCGGAGACAAACGCAAAATTATATATGGACAAGATTGGTTTTCTTGAAAAACAGTTTGAAGAAATTCGTGTCACCAACCAAGCTTTGACCAAGCAAGTTCATGAACTCAAATCCGACATACAAAGGCTTTCAACCAGTTCCAAGAAACTAGATTGTATGTCCGGATTAGGTCAAGCAAGCAAGGTTGGTTTGGGTTTTAAAAAGGACCAAACTGTGCAGGCTTCAAGTTCCACAATCAAATTGAAAGGAAGAACTTGTCACTTATGTGGACTTGAAGGACATTTGGTGAAGAATTGCCCGAAAAAGAGAAAGAAGAGTCCTTCGGCAACTTCATCTACGGAGCGGACTCAACGGAATCAAAATACACATCAAGTCAAAGGAGTTCACTCAACCCACCAAAGGTCCGAGCCACATCATCAATCATACAAGTGGATCATTGCGAGGCAAAGACCTAAGGTGGACCAACAGTCAAAGCGGACAACCCCCGGCCACAACGAATCAAGACAACCCAAAATCCAACGATTTTGGATTCGGAAAGGTGATATCTTTCCTTGTCTTAAGTTCTAAATAGCTTATGACTGTATGTAATGCTTTGATTGGCTTTCCCTTCATATTTTTCTTAATCTTTGCATTACATGTTTTCAATGCTCTTTGTTTTTATACTTTGTTTTTGAACAAAAGGGTTTTTATTGAACAAGTGCATTGAATAAAAAGGGCTTCACGTTCATTCACTCCAATTTAATTTATCAACTTTACTCCATAATCATAATCTTGAAGATACTTCATTATAGGAGTTTTTGATAGTTATAAGCATCAAATTTTAGAAATCATGTGTGATCTTTAGATGCTTAATCTATCTCGGTTGTGTGAATTCTTTGTGACAACACAAGTTGAGCATTGGTTATATTGACTTTAATTGCATCTTTTCACGCATTTAGAAATCTATTATGCTTTTGACATCATAATATTTCGATGTTGCAATGATCATTTATGTTAATTAATTCATCTTTTAAGTGATCAAAGTCAATTTCTCTCTCAATGATCTCTTGGTATAGTCATTATCTTATTTGACTATTTAGTCGAGTATGAATGCGGGATCAATTTTTGGTTGAATACCTTATATATTAAATAATTGATAGCCAATTGAGGGGGAGTCAAAGAAAAGTAAAATGCTCAAAAGATGTGGAAAGAGTTACATCCCAATGAGGAGTGTGAAAACTACCACCACATGGAGGAAAAAGATACCCCATGTATGCCAAGCAATTTTTTTAAAAAAAATGATGATGAAATGCATGTTGAAATACTTGACTCTGTCAAATTTCAAGGTTGGTATAAGGTGGGATTTTTGATGAAAGATGCTCAAAGAGCCACTCTCTTCAACAGATTGTCTAGATATATTATCTAACTTATCTGGGATTTCAAACATCTATTGATCTTGGTATTTCATTTTCTTTACCAAATTGATGATTTGATAAAGGCATTACGCATAAGATCATGTTAGATGTGATTGAAGTTGTTCAACTTTAAGTGTTTTAATTTCCATAAATTTTCGTTTCATTTTTGAGTATTTTTGATAGATTTGGTATAATCTATTTCTTGTTGCATGAAACGATGACTTTTGTTTAAAGTTGATGCGCTAAAGTGCTTACATACTTTTTCTGATTTTTATGAAATTTTTCTAAATTATTCTGATGAAAGAAATTTGGATCACACACCTCAATCTCAAGAAAGGGTAGAATTCAAGATTGATGTCATTTGGAAATCTCCGTAAGTCATCTTTGTAAATCCGTTACATCTTGATAGAGTTTGGATCTCAAGATTATTTTTGATGACTTGTGTTTGATGAATATAACATGAAAAACTGTTTATAATGTTTTATCTTTGTTTTTCATGATTTAGGAGTAAATCTTTTTAATTTTGTGAAATTAATTGGATTGAATGGCATCTGTGTGAATTCATTGTTTAAAGCACTTAAATTGATTTCTTGATGGAATGCAAATCGGTTTTTGAAAAGTTTTTAAAATTTGGATTTGTTTCAAGAATTTTTGTGATTTTTGCCTCGGTACCGGTACGCAATCTGTTTTTGTTATATACCGGAACTGAGCTTTTATCTCTCTTTCTCTATGAACTAATGTTGTTAGATTTCCTTTTGTCTAGTATGTTCACTGTTTGACAATTTGTGACAAAAAGGGGGAGAAGAGAAATGACGGAGATGAGATCATCAAAAGAGGACAAACGAAAATGGAAAAATGGGGGAGAACGGAAAATGATGATCGTATCACAAAGGGGGAGAACATAAATGCTCAAGACAGGGGGAGAACATGGAGAACATGGAGAACATGTTAGAGATGCTCAAGATAGGGGCAGATAAAGAAAAGATTGAAAGAGCCGAAAAACAAAAGAACCAAAGGAACGAATCAAATGTAGGATTTTAATTTCTAACGACTAACGTTTGATTTTGTTTGGAGTTTTGTTTTGTAGGAATTACATCACTTTAAGACTCCAAGTCCTAAGTCATAGAGTATGTTCTAGGACTGTTTGGTTCAAATGTAATTTTGTATTTATTGGATCTTTCACGCAAAGAAAATCAATGTTTTGGTGATGACATTGAATTTCGAATTTTTTGGTTTAAGATGAGTGACTTGAGCGTTTTTATGTATTTTTGGGTTTTGTCACGAAATTGCCAAAGGGGGAGATTGTTACGGCATTTTGGTGTTGGCATATTTCGTGAGTCAAGTCAGTAAGTTGAGTCGGAGTCTTGAAGTGATCAAATTGTCAATCAGCAATCGAAGACTCAGAGAAGAGCTCAAGTTGGCACTCAGTGTTTTGAGTCTTGAAGATTGAAGGTGAAGAATTGTGGATCATATACATCAATCTTAAGGAAAATGGATTCGGATTGATCAGGTACGTTTAACTAAATAATTTTGGTGATCCGAATACATTTGGGTAGTGTAGAAACACTTGGATGAATTTTTAATTGCATAAAAATCAAAAACTGGACATGGGATGTTCAGGATCCGGATCAGATTCCTGTTTCAGTCAGGATCAGATTCCTGTTTCAATCCGGATCAGATTCCTGATCCCGTCAGGATCGGATTCATGTTTCGATCCGGATCGGAATTCCGATCCGGATCCCGAACCTTGTTTTTCTGGAATTGCTGAAAAAAGACGACGATCCGGATCGCGTAAATCCGATCCGGATCGTCGTCCTGAAAAATTCCAGATAAGTCAGTTTTTGATTCTTATCTCTTTCCAAAGGTTTCTAAACTATAAATAGACATTTAGGGTTTCTCAAAAACGACCGATGATTTTGAAAAACACTTGAGAGCAACCCTAGAGGCTAGGTTTTTACCGTTCTTCTTTATAGCCTCTTTTAGGTCAATTCGACGGTTCTTTCAAGAACATATCTTTTGTCGAATTGATCTAATCTTTGCTTAGAGATTCCATCCATGGTTCTTCATTGATAATCTAAGCAAAGGATCACCATCGAAGCCAATATTCTTACCGGCTGAGTTTGCGTCGTGGATTCGACGTGGCATCGTGGATTCGGTGTGCTAAAGGCGTTTCGTGGATTCGAAACGTGTGCTCGTGGTTTCGAGTGGCGTTCGTGTATTCGAACGTGTGCAGTGGACGTGCAATCGGTGAGCGCAAGGTCCGAAGAAGTTGAAGGAGGGGTTTGAGTCCGTGGAGTCGGTAATCACCTTGTTATTCTTCTTTTTCTTAGTGGATTGTTATTGCGTGTTGGTCCCGTAGTTTTTCTCCTGGATTGGAGTTTCCACGTAAATCTCGGTGTGCTATTTTTTATTTCTGCATTGGTTTTTATTTTGCACTGAGATTTGATTTTTATAAGTATTACACCTATTCACCCCCCTCTAGGTGTTTGATAGTACCTATTTAGATCCTTGTGGATCCTTACATTATATTAAAACCAACACTTGTTCACTCAGAAGGAACTCAATCTGAGGCAACGCCGGTGGCTAGAGCTGCTAAAGAATTATGATTTGAGTATACAGTATCACCCCGGCAAGGCCAACGTGGTCGCAGATGCCTTGAGCAGGTGAGCAGGGCAGTCTTTGAGCTTATTGATTACCCAGCAGATGCCCCTGAGAGAGCAGTTGAGGCGTTTGGATGTAGAGGTGGTGTCCCCTGGGGTTTCTGCAAGACTTATGTCTATGGTCTTGCAGCCCACTCTGTTGGACAGGATTAGAGAGAAACAGAGTGAGGACCCCGATCTTGTGAGGATCAGAGATCAGCTTCAGCATGGTCAGAGTGGGGACTTTACTGTAGATGCAGCGGGAGTACTGAGGTACAGGGACCGCTACTGCGTGCCCGTGGACTTGGATATTCGAGAGCTGATTTTGAGGGAAGCTCACTATACACCTTACACCCTCTATCCTGGGGGAACTAAGATGTATAGGGACTTGAGGGCGCAGTTTTGGTGGCATGGCATGAAAAGAGATATTGGAAGGTTTGTGGCCCGTTGTCTAACTTGTCAGCAAGTTAAAGCTGAGCATCAGGTTTCAGCTGGCAAGTTGCAGAGCCTTCCAATACCTGAATGAAAATGGGACCGTGTCACTATGGACTTCATTGTAGGATTGCCGAGGACTCAGAGTGGAGCTGATGCTATATGGGTGATTGTGGATCGTTTGACCAAATCAGCTCATTTTCTGCCGATACAGTTGAGTTGGTCTCTGGAGAGGTTAGCATAGTTATATCTGGATGAGATTGTGAAACTACACGGGGTGCCAGCGTCGATTGTGTCTGATAGGGACCCGAGGTTCACTTCACAGTTTTGGAGGAGCTTGCAGACAGCCTTGGGGACCCAGCTTCAGTTTAGCACCGCCTTTCACCCACAGACTGATGGACAGTCGGAGCGGACCATTCAGACTCTAGAGGATATGTTGAGAGCATGTGTCCTGAGCTTCAGCGGCAGTTGGGATTGACATTTGAGATTAGCCGAGTTCGCATATAACAATAACTTCCAGGCGAGCATTCAGATGGCGCCCTACGAAGCATTGTATGGACGGAAGTGTCGATCGCCTCTATTTTGGAGTGACGTGGGTGAAAGGAAGACCTTGGGGCCAGATTTGCTTGTTGAAGCCGAGGAAAAGGTCAGGATTATTCGGCGACATTTGGAGACCGCTCAGAGCCGTCAGAGGAGTTATGCAGACAGGAGGCGGCGAGACTTGGAGTTTCAGGTTGGAGACCATGTTTTTCTGAAAGTCTCGCCATCTCGAGGAGTTCGCCGATTTGGAGTACGCGGAAAGCTTAGTCCGCGGTTTATCGGGCCATTTGAGGTGCTAGAGCGCATTGGACCAGTAGCATATCGAGTTGCGCTACCACTACGGTTGGCAGGCACCCACGATGTGTTTCATGTATCCACCTTGAGGAAGTATGTGTTTGATCCCTCACATATTCTGGACTTCACATCCTTGGAGTTAGACGAGGACTTGAGCTATCTGGAGCGACCGGTGCGAATTCTTGCTCGAGAGACGAGGGAATTGCGCAACCGGATCATACCTTTTGTGAAGGTCTTATGGAGTCACCATGAGGAGCGAGAGGCCACATGGGAGCCTGAGGATGAGCTGAGAGTTTCGTATCCCCACTTATTTGAGTCACCCTCCTGAGTTTTGGATTGTTGTGGTTTCGAGGACGAAACCTTTAAAAGGAGGGGAGAGTGTAGAGTACTGGAGCTTCGGGCAGCGTGCTGACTCCACGTGACAGCCTGGTATTGTGAAAATGCCTTTAGCAGGTTCTGTTTATATTTACAGAGAGGTTCGGGTGGTTCCGGAGCGACGCGGAAGCTTTTTTGTAGAAAAGTGAGTTGGCGTCGTGTTGAGAGTTGCGGATCGAGCATCGGTTTTATGGATGTGTTCGTTGAGAGATGATCACTTGGGACATGTGTATTATGTTTTTACAGTGGTGTTCGTGAGGCTTTGGAGTGATGCGGAGGTCCCGAGGAAAGAAAGCGAGTTGGCGGCGCAAGTTGGAAAGCTTCTGGCAGGTTTTTGGAGCTTTTGGTGGCTGGGTTCCGGAACTAGAGGGCCAGTTCCGGAACTGGCCACTTGGTTCCGAAATTGGCCATTTAGTTTCGAAACCAGGGGTGGTGTACCGGTACCCCCATGCTGGTACCGATGGACATACTCTGGAAATGCCCGAAATGAGCTCGGATTTGCACAGTAAAGGGGTATTTTTGTCTGTTCACTGTTCCAACCACCCAAACATGTTATATACACCTTGACACCTGCTCCCTCACCCACTCTTCATCTTATCTCTTCCACCATCATCCTTGCTGCCAGAGAAGAAGAAGAGGAAGTAGTAGAAGAAAGGAAGAAGAAGTAGAAGTGTGCTGCTTGGTTGGAGTTGGCAGGGAGCAACCGTGCGCGCGCGAGAAGCAATATTCGAGGTATGTTACGATGGTGATTATAGATTTTGGATCATTGGTTTTCCTCATGGATTTTATGGGTGGAATTAATTGGATTTTTGAGCTAATTTCCATCCTTTCTCTCCCTCTCCCTGTGCTCTCGGGTGCAAGCAGGAAGGTTATTGTGCAAATCCGAGGATTTGCATGCTTGCTTGCACACGTGTGGGGGACCTTCTTGAGCTGAGCAGAGGTATGCTAGGACTTTGGGGAGTGTGTTAGAGGATTGATCGGAGCTCCGTGGATTTTTCCGGGACGCGCAACAGTGCACGCGCGCGCGCGTGGCGCAGTGCAGTTTTTCGACCAGTTTTCACCCGATTCTTCTCCGACTTCGGCGCGGCCTTCGAAAAGCATTTGAGGTGGGTTGAATTTTCTTCCAAAAATTGCGGAATGCCCTCTAATGCTTCAGTACGCACCTTGATCATGTCAAAACTGTATATTTTAGCTGTTAAATGATCTGATAGTTGCCTAGAAAATTACAGAAAAATTATCTGAACACCGGAATATTTTTAGTAGACTCTTGGCACTATATGACACTAGACTGCATGCTTAGTTGGCCTCATTTAAGCACCCGAACCGTTTTAAAAATCCGGAAGCCCGTTTTATTGAAAAATTGACTTTTAAAAATGGTTTTAAAATTTCTGAGGGTTCTAGAAATGTGGCAGGGGTTCGGGGTGCATGTTCTCTCGTGCTGGGGGGCCGAGGAGATATTTATTGATTATTAGAGCCATTATATGATTTTTAGAGATTTACTAGTGTCGTTGGGGGTTCTATTTGAGCACTTCAGATTGAGTCGTGGAGTTTACTCCGACCTTGACATGAGTGTGTGTCGTCTATTCACCGTGTTTCCGATCTATTTGATCGTGGATTATAGCCTGCTGAGACTGAGATTTTATGCCAGATGTGAGATACTTGAGTTCGTGGGGTCGCTCCCCGCGAGCTACGCTCCGGATGCGTTGATGATACCGAGCCTGACGAGGCTGCGATGTGGTTACTGTGATAGTCCTTGAGGAACTCCCTACGTAAGACCAAGTCCTATTTGGGCATGAGTGGCAGTAGATGTGCGCAGGCTTGACGGGTCCAAAGGGGGACAGTTATTGGGATTGGGTGATATATGTGAGTGAGTTCCATTGCATGTTCATAGATGAGCATTTCTTTGAGCATATGTAGAGGCATATAGCTGTAGATTTCCAGCTTTCCATATCTATCTATCTATCTATTTGTTTATCTTACTTGTGCCTCTAATAGACTTAGTGGGCATACCGTGTGCTTTGAGGACGGTACCCACTGAGAACTACCTTCTGCAGTAGTTCTCACACCCGCTGTGGTGCAGGTTTTCCTGAGGCGGCTGTTCTGACTCCTTCCCGTGCGGAGTCTTCAGATCGAGGTAAGGGCGTGGCCGGCTAGTCGCTTACCCGAGTCTGTATAGTATAGAGATAGCAGTACCCTTTTGAGTTTCCACTTTTGTAGAGTGAGATTGTGAGAGATGTTATGTATGTATCTTTAGTTGACAGCTTGTATTTTGGATTTTATTTACTTTAGTACAGTTGTTCAGTTTCCTTTCTATAGCATGTAGTTACTTTTGCTCTGATATCTGTTAGCTATAGATTTATTTGCAGGGTAGACGCTTCGTCTGTACGGTAGTTTCCGTACAGATGGCGGATCTGTTAGCGAGCCCGGGTCGCAGTTTCAACCCCGGGGCGTGACAGAAGGCCTCGCTCGAAGCATCGAGCCTTGTCCGCCTCACCTCGCACCACCGATGGGATGCAGTTCAAGATACGGGAGAACTCATACTCGTACTCCTGCACCGTACGACTCCCTTGACGAAGGTTCTTAAAGTCCTCCTCCATTTGCTGTCTATCACAGTCCGAGAAATAAGTGGCGAAAAAGAGTCCTCGAAACTCTTCCCACATCAGGGGTGGTAGGGCGGCATCAATCCGCTTGTCCTTCTCGACTTTCCACTACTTACGAGCCATCTTGTCCAAGTAATGGATAGCAAAGGGAACTTGATCCCGATCTGGCACCTGAAGGTCCTCAAATAGCTTTTCCATTGCGTCGACCCATGACTCGACCTCCAACGGGTCGCTCTTCACGCCACTAAAGACTGGTGGGTTGAACTTGATAAACATAGCAAGATTCCGCATAACTTGTTCCTGCTCCGCCCGCTGGGCCATGTACTCGGCGGTGACATTGTCATGGCCCATCGAGTTGGGCACACCCGTCGTCGTCCCTAATGGCATGTGTCGCGCCAATCCCGGCGCGGCCGCCATCATGTTGTGGAGCCTTTGAATTTGCTCTGCCTGGAGTCTTGAAGCCTCTTCTTGGCGCTGAAACAACTCCTCTTGACGGCGGAAGTCTTCCTCCCGTCGTTGAGAGGCTTCCGTCTGTTGCTGAACCATGGCGACTAGCGCGGCCACTTGCTCTCGCAACTCTCGCACTTCACTCGAGCCTGAGTGCTCTAAGGGCTCAGCCCGCGTCGACGCGGATCCTGTCCTTCGTCGACCACGCGATGCCATTGCAATTCTGCACATCACAACAAGACGATTAGCCCAAATTTAATAATTTGGACAACACGTAAGCTAAATACTGAACACAAGGCTCGTCGACCCAATCATGTGAAAGTATAGAAGGGCACTCCCTTTCACCCCCAACATTACGTTGTTGGCCGCCAACGTAATAGTCCGAAGAATGAAAGCTCATTACCCTCGATCAATCCCAATATCCTTCTTGAGAACAACACATACCAATCAAGTACTTTCGCACAAAGATCCACACACTCTCTCGTGCTAATCCCTAGGGTCTCCCTAAGGTTTGCTATGTAGTGTTCTGGTTTTTCCCATGCAACTTTTTCGATGAATCCACTGTGTAGAACGCCTAGTGTTGGTGTGTCTGGCCCATGGTGCACCAAAGGGGTGCCACAGATGGACCCTGTGAGTCATTTCATCTGATTTGGCCTTCGGCTTTATTTGCCGAATTTTAGAAAAGGATTTGGGCCAAACAGAGGTTGGATTTGGATTCAACGCGGAAAAACGCTTGAAAACGGGTATTTGCTTGTTAAATTTGGAGTCCGGATGACCAAAAACGGGCTTCCGGAAGTTTTCTGGGATTTTCGGTGCATGGGAGGTGACCGTGGACCAGCCTGAGCCACGTGGCGGCCTGTCATTGGCCGGCTCACGCAGCTTGGTCCACAGGGTGGCGCGGCGGTGCATGGACCGCAGGCGCGGGACGCGTGGCGTGCCCGGAGTGGCCGGTGCACGCGGCGCGGACCAGCGGGTTTGTGCGGGTTCTGTGGACCGGGTGTATGGACACGTGGCGGCCTGGCACTGGCTGGCTCACGAAGACGCGGTCCACGGTGTGCACGGGGTGGCGCCTCGGGACGGCGCGCGCACAGTGGCGCCAGGCGGGCGGTCGGCCGCACTCGAGTGCTGCCACGTGTCGCCCTGCATGTGGCGGGCCGTACCTACCCCCGCTGACCGCGGGGGTACGCGTGGCGCGCGGCGGGGCCGCTTGTTTGGCTGTCCCGTGTTATGTGTACACGTGGCAGCCCCTGGGCAATCCGGGCGCGTCAGATGGAAGGCGGTCCGACCTATTGGGCGGATTCGGGCGCCCGGATTCTTGCGCCCGAATCCGGCCCAATACCATGCTAGGCTGAGCCTATAAATAGGCTTCATTACTTTCTTTTTGGGCTTTTTGGACTCCATTTCTCTAAGGGCTCTTCAGAAGAATTCTCCCTCTCTCAGTACTCTACACTTTGGTGGATCCCTGGGTTTTTTGGAGGCACGCATCCCGAGGTTTGCGATTTTACGGCGCGGCGCGACGCTTGTTCTCCGGCGACCCGCTTCGTCCCTTCTCAGTGTTTGGGCTCCCCCGACTCACCCCGACCTCCTTTTTCGACGATTCTTGCGCCATCGGACTCTCGACAGGTAGGACTCCAACTTCTGTGTTTTGAGTTTCCTCGATTTCCAAGTTGACCTTGGAGTTTTTCGAGCTTCCATTTGACCCATTTTTCTTCGCGGATATTTGGACAGCACTGCGGTGTTCTAGCTGTATCTTTGCGTACAGGCAACGGATCGAAGTGATTCAAAAGGCATTTTCATCTACATTTCGCAAGGAATCTCCTGGATTTTTCTCAGATTTTTCTGGATTTTTCACGAAGGTGAAAATCCCCTTTCTCTGTAGTTCTTTGATACAGAAATTTTGTGCAGTTTGTATTGGAGTGTTTCCCTTGCCGGATTTTTATCTCAGCGTAGGAAACTCGTTTTGGGCGTGCAGGTACTCGTTTCGACGGGTTCGTCGCGAGGATCGCGATAGTATTTTTCTTGGATTTTTCCGGGTATTTTTTCGTAGGTGAAAATAGGCAGAAAGTGGACTGTTGTAAAATTGGACAGTTTTGGGTGGATTATTATATTAATTTATGTATTCTCTCTTTGGGGATTGTGGTGCAGTGCTGTGGAGTTTGTTTGGGCCAGGTGAGGACTTCACATTTGGGGATCAGGATTTAGCGCTCGAGGTGGGTACCGTTATAACCTCTCACTTTCGATCACCCACTAGGCATACTAAGAGTGTTTCCTATATCCTGTTAAAAGCTGTATCAATGGAACGAACCTAGCATGCTTGTATGAAAGTACGGGTTGGTTGTTAGCACTTGCATCTTTAGAGGACAAGTTGTCACGCCCCGGGGTCAAGACTGTACCCCGGGCTCGCCAACAGATCCGCCGTCCCTATAGGAAGCCCTGTAGAGGCGTAGCGTCTAACCTGCAAAAAGGAAGATACTACACTAAACAGATATCAGAGCAAAATAAACTGCTAGAAATAAAATAAGTACAACTCTCATAATACAATAAGTCCTCACCAACAAATACAAAAGTCTCTCAAAGAAAGAAGAAAAGTACAACTCGATACCTCACTACATAATCTCACAAACATGACACAACCAAAATATAAGGGTACCTCTATAACACACTGAAGCTGAAGGGGGAAGGGATCTATCTCGCGACTCCCTTACCTCGGTCTGGAAGAGCAGGATCAGCAACTGGCACCGCAGGAACTGGAGCTGAAGTCCCTGGGAAAAAGACACCACGACGGGTGTGAGAACTACCTCCCACAGTAGTTCTCAGTGGGTGCCGCCAACAAGCCCGACGGCCTGCCCACTAAGTCTACTAGAGGCATAAAGTAACAAAAGAAATACAGTATGGAGAAGCTGAAAAGTAAAACATCTACTGTTACCATGCCTCTATCTAAACATGCTCAAAAAGCGGGACAGATGAAAATATGATGCATCTACTAACATAACAGTAAGGTCACCCAATCTGAACTGACTGCCTCCTCGGATCCAGTCAAGCCTGCGCCAACCTACTGCCGTTATATCCTGGAGGACCGGACTTACGTAGAACGTCCGTAGCTGCCAAAACTGGCTCAGCCAGAGGGACGGTGTCTGTGACTGCCAAAACTGGCTCAGTCAGAGGGACTGCGTCCGTAACTGCCAAAACTGGCTCAGTCAGAGGGAATGCATCCGTAACTGCCAAAACTGGCTCAGTCAGAGGGAATGCATCGACAAGTCGCGGTACAAAAGTAACATATCCACCCGGGTGTGGCTCTCGAGGGGTGCGACCCCACCGAGGAGAAGTATCCGCGCACTCGGTCGCGCAGGCGGCATTGCAGGCTATAGTCAAACTCCACACTCACGCTCTGCTCGGATGAACTCAACCCTCAACATCTCTCACAACAGTCGGAGCTCACTCGACGACTCAACTGATCAGCCCACACGAAACCCGAGACACTCACCTCACCATCAACTCACCCTGTGGACTCACTAACAGGATACACCCCACAACAGGCCAAGATCCAATCACTGTCTCACTCACTGGCTAAGAATCCACACTGTCACTATGACCATGTCCCAAAGATCCCAGATCCACTATCACTATCACTATCACTATCGCTATCACAATGTGAACTGGTCTACAGACTGCTACAGACTCCACTCGGTCCCCAGACGCGAGTGCAAATGCATTCACAGCTAATAAGCCTCCCAGCCCACGACTCGGGGAAAAGTCACTATGTCCAGAATGACAGGAGTAAAAACCAATGTGGGAAAACTAAAGCAATGAATAAATCCAATTCAGGTTTAAGTTTACTATAGTCTGGTGGAGCATGATGTATAATACTTAACAGGTATACTAAGCTAAGTTGAGTTTCCATGTTGTAAGAGTTCAATTATTGCAAGTAGTTCAATGAGGTCATCAGATTTAACAGCTGTCAACTGTGAGTACTAACATGCAGTTCTCACATAATATTGGGGTCATAAATTAACATGCATGCTACTACATTCATAGAATTAGAGTGCAGTCCATAGAATTTGAAAGCAGGATCACCCACCTGATCGCGCTAACTGTCCAGGACGATACAGATAACAAATCCAGCAACCGACAAATTTTCAAGTCCACAAAGCGAAGAGCACAAGAACGGTGCTTACAGAGTCCTGGGTACAACAACCATTCCCAATTACACACAATTCACACACAAAATCAACATTCCCAAAATCTGCATACACAGCTACTGTTCACACGAAAATTTCACCTGAAAATAATTTTTTAGAAATTCCAATAAAAATATCACGACGATCTTCGCGAAGTGTAGATGTCGATAGGCTCTTGAATCGTCGAATTCCGATGTCCGGATGAGGAGATAAAAATCCGCAAAGTGAGTGCTGTCCGGAATCTCACAGCAAAACAGCGGCTCAGTAATGCCTCGAAAACCATGCCAAAAACCCAAATCTAGGCAAAACACTCAACACGAAAGTCGAAGGTTTACCTCTCATGAATCCAACGCCGCAAAAATCGCTGAAAACGGCTGTCGGGGTAGCTCTGTGGAATTTTTAGACCGAAATGCGACGACAACGGGCCTCCAACAGAAATCCGTCGCTCCGCACTACGAGGCAGAAAACACAGTCGTCGTGGCTTCCAGAAATTCTGAAACTTTGCAGGAAGATTGGCAAGAGGGAGAGGAGAAAATTTCATGAGGGGCTCAAGAGCTAATTCTCACTAAAAGGGGGTGAAAAAGTCGGCCCAAAGCAGCCTATTTATAGGCTCCAAGAAAAATCAGCCCAAAACAGCCACTTTCGGATTTGGGCCCAGGGATTTCGGGCGCCCGAAAATTTTCGGGCGGCTACAGTAACGGGCCGGCCCGTTACTGTGCGCGCCCGAAACGCCCTCAGGCCGCCACGTGTCCCTGGAAGCTTCCCCCGCACTCGGCGCACGCGCGCCGACCAATGCCGCGACGCCACGTGTCCCGACCGTGGGTCGTGCACGCCTGCACCCGACCAACCACGGGGCGCCACGTGGCGCCCCCACGCCGACCCGGTCAACGCGCACGTCGCGCGACGTGCGCGGCCATGCCGCCGGCGGATCCGGGTCGGGCACGCGCCCCGAGGCACCGCCTCAGCCGCCACTGTTGAGTGGACCGAGTGCACCAGAACCCGCCAACCACACAACGCCACGTGTCCACCGGTCTACCGTGCACCAGAGCCAAAAATTCGTGGACCGCGTGCACAACACCGCACCAACCACGGGATGCCACGTGGCATGCCCTCGGTCCACCGTGCACCCCGCGAAGGCCCGTGGACCGCGTCCGCTGCGCCGGCCAACCGCAGCGCGCCACGTGGCCCGCGCCCGGTGCACGCGCCCCGCGGTGGACCGCGCGCCTGCGCCGCCGCCGGCCGCCGCGCTCCGCCGTCCGCCGGCCGCCGCGCTCCGCCGTCCGCCGGCCGCCGCCGGCGGTTCTCCGGCCGCCGGAACAGTAACCCATGCCTCGATTTCCGTGTTTTTGCGTCCGGGCTCCGAAAAATTCAAGTAAATAGTCCATTTCGCTCGTTTTCGCGCGCTGAATCCAAATCCGAGGTCCGTTCAGCCAAATTCCGCTTCTAAAATTTCCTAAAATTTCCCGAAAAAGTAAACTTGATCCAATTTTCGTGCCGGGTCACATTCTTAGCTCCAATAAGCGCGCAAACACCTCACACACCCAAAATGGACTCTCAGCAAAGAAAACAAGCTCCAATTTCACCAGAAACCCAAATCTGGGGCCCGACACGCACACACACGCTCCCTGAAGCCTCCAAACCAACAGTAAACCTTAAAGTGGGGATTCGGGTCCTCACATCCTCCCCCACTAAAAGAAAGTTTCGTCCTCGAAACAAACACGGCTCAAAAGGGAGCCTCCAAGCCCAAAGGTAAGCCTCCAACAAAACACACTCCAGTCGCCACAAACTCTCTACAAAGCGAGTCCAACCGCGAAAAACTCAGGAATTCCCAAACACCGGGGACTAAGAAGAACAGCAAACTCTACGCATCCAAACTATTCGAATTACGCTGCAAAACTTACCAGAAAAAGAAAGGGCCCCACCAGTAGGAAGGTCATCAACCTCCAACTCTCAATTTAGAAAACAACTGAAATTAGCGAAAAGTTCGAAAGTTCCGAGAGACCAGTGCCCTTGCCCTAATCCAACAAGAACAGGTTCGGGCACCGTCCCCATTTCTGGAGTAGTCTTTCGTATCTTTCATCCTGTTCGCAAATTTCAGTACAAGAGTGAGAAAAGAGGGAGAGGAGGGTTGATGCCGTTCCTGCTGCGGCAACAAAACGGAAGCTACGGTCTATCCGTGCCCCTAAAAGAAACACCACTCTAACCCAGACCCCTAGAGACAAACCCTCTAGTCCTAGGCGCCACCTACGCTCGACAAGTCGCACCTAACCCAAAGCCGCTGAAGCCACTGCTGCAGGAAGGATGCCTCGGTAACCAGTAGAAATGATCTTCTGTCGTCCAACTCGCGGAAGGCCACTGTTCTCCGTTCGCAATCAAATGTTGCACGATACCGCACCAACAGGTCCATCCCAAGTGCTCAATCTGAGTCGGGGAGCTGCAACTGAACCAACACAACAATCGGCGTGCCTTCCAAAGTTCAGTTGTTCTGATCACGCCCAAAATTCGCCTCTGCTGGAAGATACTAGGATGAATCCAAACGCTAATGCAAGTCACAAAATCCCTACCCCTTAATTATGCCAAGATGCACATGCCCTGATACCATGCAGATAGATGCAAAACTCTACTGATGAATAAATGAGATGCACTGGTAACTAAAGAGCCCGAGCACGGACTGCTGAGATCAGAATAATACCTGCGACGACCTGCTCTGCTGCTGAAGTGTCCTCAACCTGAGCGGCATAAACACGACCGCTCGGTGCCGGGGGACGTCGCTCTGGCTGCCGAGTAGAAGATGAGGCAACATCTGGCCTGCTATAGGCCGCAGAAGGATCGGCTGGCTGGTAAGGAACGGACGGTGCTGATGCTGATGAAGGAGCTGGATGGCCGGCTCTAGGGCACACGCTCGCAAAGTGACCGGCCTGCCCGCAGCGAAAACAATGGCCCTGTCTCTGCGGGCACTGAGTCGGTAGGTGTGGGCCTCCACAGATAACACACCGATCTGGGCGCTGCTGCTGAGAGAACTGCTGCTGTCGTGGGGGTCGATGCTGCTGCTGTGTCTGGCGAGACGCCCCCGATCTCTGATGTCCCGGTACCCCTGGCCCTGCGAGTGGGAACGTGGAGGTCTCGGGGGTCCCTGCCTGCTAGACTGCCCCTCCTCCGGAGATGCCGGGCGCTTCGCCCCAGAAGTCGCTACAGGGGCCGGAGATACCTCATCCATCACGGCCTCTCCACTCTCCACATACAAAGCCTGCTCCATCGAGGCCTCCAAGGTCTGCAGTCGGCGGGAGCGGACAAACTGGTAAATGTCTCGGCGAAGTCCTCTCTCAAACATATAAACGCGATGGCTCTCATCTCTAGCCACATGAGGCACACATGCCAAAAGCTGGTTGAATTCCGCTATGTACAAGTGCACAGGCCTATCTCCCTGGCGGAGATTCTTCAACTGCTCCTCCAGTCGCTGTCGGACGCTCTCAGGAAAGAATGCTCCCAGCAACATGCTCCGAAACTCGGTCCAAGAAAGAAGCTGCGTCCCGGGTGGACCAGCTGGTCGCACACGCCGCCACCATGCCTCGGCGTTGCTTTCCAGAAAATGAGTAGCCAAGATAACCCGAAACCTCTCGTCCACAAATAAGCTCTCGAAGTGGCGCTCCATGGTGGTAATCCACGTCTCGGCTGCCCAAGGCTCAGCACTCATGCCCGAAAAGCGGGGCGGATCGAACTGTCGAAATCTCATCAACAAATCTACAACCTCCCGCTGCTCTGCCGCAGTCAAAGATCCCGTCGCCCCGGCCGGTGGCCTACTCGAAACCGGCTCAGCAGGAACCGCCGGTGCAGGCTGCACCACAGGGGGTGCCACAACAGGGGAAGAAGGCACCGGCGAAGCCTCAGGGGGTGCCACCGTCGGCTGTGCTCTCTGCTCCATCATGAGCATCAGCCGCGCCACTGCCTCCTCCTGGCGTCGGGTTGCCTCCGCCAACTGTGCCATCTGGGCACGGAGCTCCTGAATCTCAGCCTGAGGTCCTCGCCCCGAGTCCTCCTGCTCGGGCTCAGAGGACGAAGGCTGCGAGCGCGTCACCATCGAACGTCGAGGAGGCATCCCCACCTGAGGGACAAAACAAACAATCAAAACCAAAAGCAACACTCGACCCAATCTAGCGAAAGTCAAAAGGCATGTCCCCCTTCCCGAAGCACTATGTTGTCTGCAGCCAACATAGTCGCCACAGAAGGAAGGCATGTCTATCACTCGTCCCTATCCACTCGGGAGAGTTGGGAACCCAATCCAGACTTTCGCTAAAAATCTCGGCTCTCACGTGGGTCATCCTAGGGTTTAACCATAAGCCTAGGGTTCCTAAGTCCTCAAGACCTACACCCTAAGCTCTGATACCACTCTAATCTGTCACGCCCCGGGGTCAAGACTGTACCCCGGGCTCGCCAACAGATCCGCCGTCCCTACAGGAAGCCCTGTAGAGGCGTAGCGTCTAACCTGCAAAAAGGAAGATACTACACTAAACAGATATCAGAGCAAAATAAACTGCTAGAAATAAAATAAGTACAACTCTCATAATACAATAAGTCCTCACCAACAAATACAAAAGTCTCTCAAAGAAAGAAGAAAAGTACAACTCGATACCTCACTACATAATCTCTCAAACATGACACAACCAAAATATAAGGGTACCTCTATAACACTGAAGCTGAAGGGGGAAGGGATCTATCTCGCGACTCCCTTACCTCGGTCTGGAAGAGCAGGATCAGCAACTGGCACCGCAGGAACTGGAGCTGAAGTCCCTGGGGAAAAGACACCACGACGGGTGTGAGAACTACCTCCCACAGTAGTTCTCAGTGGGTGCCGCCAACAAGCCCGACGGCCTGCCCACTAAGTCTACTAGAGGCATAAAGTAACAAAAGGGAAATGCAGTATGGAGAAGCTGAAAAGTAAAACATCTACTGCTACTATGCCTCTATCTAAACATGCTCACAAAGCGGGACAGATGAAAATATGATGCATCTACTAACATAACAGTAAGGTCACCCAATCTGAACTGACTGCCTCCTCGGGTCCAGTCAAGCCTGCGCCAACCTACTGCCGTTATATCCTGGAGGACCGGACTTACGTAGAACGTCCGTAGCTGCCAAAACTGGCTCAGCCAGAGGGACGGTGTCTGTGACTGCCAAAACTGGCTCAGTCAGAGGGACTGCGTCCGTAACTGCCAAAACTGGCTCAGTCAGAGGGAATGCATCCGTAACTGCCAAAACTGGCTCAGTCAGAGGGAATGCATCGACAAGTCGCGGTACAAAAGTAACATATCCACCCCGGGTGTGGCTCTCGAGGGGTGCGACCCCACCGAGGAGAAGTATCCGCGCACTCGGTCGCGCAGGCGGCATTGCAGGCTATAGTCAAACTCCACACTCACGCTCTGCTCGGATGAACTCAACCCTCAACATCTCTCACAACAGTCGGAGCTCACTCGACGACTCAGCTGATCAGCCCACACGAAACCCGAGACACTCACCTCACCATCAACTCACCCTGTGGACTCACTAACAGGATACACCCCACAACAGGCCAAGATCCAATCACTGTCTCACTCACTGGCTAAGAATCCACACTGTCACTATGACCATGTCCCAAAGATCCCAGATCCACTATCACTATCACTATCACTATCGCTATCACAATGTGAACTGGTCTACAGACTGCTACAGACTCCACTCGGTCCCCAGACGCGAGTGCAAATGCATTCACAGCTAATAAGCCTCCCAGCCCACGACTCGGGGAAAAGTCACTATGTCCAGAATGACAGGAGTAAAAACCAATGTGGGAAAACTAAAGCAATGAATAAATCCAATTCAGGTTTAAGTTTACTATAGTCTGGTGGAGCATGATGTATAATACTTAACAGGTATACTAAGCTAAGTTGAGTTTCCATGTTGTAAGAGTTCAATTATTGCAAGTGGTTCAATGAGGTCATCAGATTTAACAGCTGTCAACTGTGGGTACTAACATACAGTTCTCACATAATATTGGGGTCATAAATTAACATGCATGCTACTACATTCATAGAATTAGAGTGCAGTCCATAGAATTTGAAAGCAGGATCACCCACCTGATCGCGCTAACTGTCCAGGACGATACAGATAACAAATCCAGCAAACCGACAAATTTCAAGTCCACAAAGCGAAGAGCACAAGAACGGTGCTTACAGAGTCCTGGGTACAACAACCATTCCCAATTACACACAATTCACACACAAAATCAACATTCCAAAATCTGCATACACAGCTACTGTTCACACGAAAATTTCACCTGAAAATAATTTTTAGAAATTCCAATAAAAATATCACGACGATCCTCGCGAAGTGTAGATGTCGATAGGCTCTTGAATCGTCGAATTCCGATGTCCGGATGAGGAGATAAAAATCCGCGAAGTGAGTGCTGTCCAGGAATCTCACAGCAAAACAGCGGCTCAGTAATGCCTCGAAAACCGTGCCAAAAACCCAAATCTAGGCAAAACACTCAACACGAAAGTCGAAGATTTACCTCTCGTGAATCCAACGCCGCAAAAATCGCTGAAAACGGCTGTCGGGGTAGCTCTGTGGAATTTTTAGACCGAAATGCGACGATAACGGGCCTCCAACAGAAATCCGTCGCTCCGCACTACGAGGCAGAAAACACAGTCGTCGTGGCTTCCAGAAATTCTGAAACTTTGCAGGAAGATTGGCAAGAGGGAGAGGAGAAAATTTCATGCGGGGCTCAAGAGCTAATTCTCACTAAAAGGGGGTGAAAAAGTCGGCCCAAAGCAGCCTATTTATAGGCTCCAAGAAAAAACAGCCCAAAACAGCCACTTTCGGATTTGGGCCCAGGGATTTCGGGCGCCCGAAAATTTTCGGGCGGCTACAGTAACGGGCCGGCCCGTTACTGTGCGCGCCCGAAATGCCCTCAGGCCGCCACGTGTCCCTGGAAGCTTCCCCCGCACTCGGCGCACGCGCGCGGACCAATGCCGCGACGCCACGTGTCCCGACCGTGGGTCGTGCACGCCTGCACCCGACCAACCACGGGGCGCCACGTGGCGCCCCCACGCCGACCCGGTCAACGCGCACGTCGCGCGACGTGCGCGGCCATGCCGCCGGCGGATCCGGGTCGGGCACGCGCCCCGAGGCACCGCCTCAGCCGCCACTGTTGAGTGGACCGAGTGCACCAGAACCCGCCAACCACACAACGCCACGTGTCCACCGGTCTACCGTGCACCAGAGCCAAAAATTCGTGGACCGCGTGCACAACACCGCACCAACCACGGGATGCCACGTGGCATGCCCTCGGTCCACCGTGCACCCCGCCAAGGCCCGTGGACCGCGCCCGCTGTGCCGGCCAACCGCAGCGCGCCACGTGGCCCGCGCCCGGTGCACGCGCCCCGCGGTGGACCGCGCGCCTGCGCCGCCGCCCGCCGTCGCGCTCCGCCGTCCGCCGGCCGCCGCCGGCGGTTCTCCGACCGCCGGAACAGTAACCCATGCCTCGATTTCCGTGTTTTTGCGTCCGGGCTCTGAAAAATTCAAGTAAATAGTCCATTTCGCTCGTTTTCGCGCGCTGAATCCAAATCCGAGGTCCGTTCAGCCAAATTCCGCTTCTAAAATTTCCCAAAATTTCCCGGAAAAGTAAACTTGATCCAATTTTCGTGCCGGGTCACATTCTTAGCTCCAATAAGCGCGCAAACACCTCACACACCCAAAATGGACTCTCAGCAAAGAAAACAAGCTCCAATTTCACCAGAAACCCAAATCTGGGGCCCGACACGCACACACACGCTCCCTGAAGCCTCCAAACCAACAGTAAATCTTAAAGTGGGGATTCGGGTCCTCACACAAGTTATCAGTGAATTAGTACTTCTTGAAAAAGTATTAATCGTCTAATTTGTTGGAAATAATCTGCTAAACCATATTATGCTTTATGTATCCTTGGGGGACTTATGCATGTGTATGAATTAACTAAGGGCATGTTAGTACTTGAGTTATTAAAACAAGGCATACTATGATGCATTTAAGAATTAGAATACTGAGATCATTTTATCAAATAAAGGACTTGGCATGCTTGTATGGTCACCTAGTTTGGCCACCTTTTTCTGCTACACTATCATGCTGGAACTGACTTAGGAGAAACCATGTTTTATTCTTTCTCCAGTCACTTAGACATAGGGGATAGTATGCTCAGGTTAGAGCGGGAACTGGGATAGTGTAGTCAGCTCTGGGGATTTGGGGACAGGTAGGTTTGAGGACAGGGTACTTGCGGCAACCGCGGATTTCGGGCGGTTGACCGGACTGTTATTAGTGCATCAGATTTGGGGATAGGGGATCGGGACTTCTTTAGTGGATGAGTTTTTCCCACTTGATTAGAGTCTTGGTCCAGTCCTTCCATATCAGGTTACTTGTGGCGACTTATTTTCACTCGTGAGGGTCGCTCCCCTCGAGTGCCACTCCGGAGTGTGTGTACTTGAGACCGAGCCGGTCAGGAGCCGGTCTGTTGCCTTTGGGATGGGACCGTGTCGGTCAGGAACCGGTCTGCATCCCGCCGCTGAGTTGTGTGTGTGTTAGGAGGCATAGTAGGCAGTACCGGTGTTCACCGGTGTCTAGATTGGGTTACCCAGGCAGGCAGTTACACCCTGATGCACGCATTTAGCTCTTCTTTTGGCTTATTATCTAGAGGCATATTAGTGGTAGCTTTCCTTATCAGTAGTTATACTTATGGCTTACCACCCTTGTTCTATTTCTCCGCCTCTGGTAGTCCTAGTGGGCATGTCCGAGTTAGAGGTCTACCCACTAGGGGAGGCTACTGTTTTTATAGTAGTTCTGATCCCCCACTGTTTTTCTTTCTTTTGTCCTCTTTGTTTTGCAGAGTCATCTGCTGGAGTTGCGGGACCCTCTTCCCAGGATCGAGGTAAGAGGATCGCTGATTAGCTAGCTACTTCCCGATATCGAGTTTTATAGTTTTGATGTATCCCCTGTACACTCAGACAGTTGTATTTTCCTTTATTTTTGGGTCTGGCTCCGGCCAGCTGGTTGTACTTATTTCGTGAGCTGGGAGAGACACATGTATTTATTTGAGAGTTTTATTGTACTTCTATTTCCAGCATTTGTCTGAGATGTATTAGTTTTAGTTTAGCTCTGTTTTATGCTCCTTTATTATATTTCTTATATCTGAGCAGGTTACCAGCGCTTCGTGTACACGGGAAATACCGTGTGCACGGCGGATCTGTGGTCGAGCCCGGGTTCTGGTTTACACCCGGGGCGTGACATGCTAACTATCTAGGACTATTCCTAGGCTCTGATACCACTCTTATCTATCACGCCCCGAGGCCGCCAATTTGGTCGGTTCGGGCGCGTCAACAGACCCGCCAATCGGGCATGACCTCCCTATACCCAAAAGGAACGGTAACAACATCTCCAATCAAAACAATGCGTATGATGAGATACAATATCAGAGTAAAAGCAGCTACTAACTAAAACTTTCATTCATTAAACAACAAGTTTAAACCATAAATGAAAGCATACATGAGTGAACCATAATAAAATTTATTACATTTCCATCTCTCAACTTGAAACTTAAACATTATTACATTATACATCTTTTTCCTCACAATACATAGTTCACTCAAAATATAGAAGGGATACATTTGCTAGATCCTCTAGGTCTCTATGCTGCTGGGCCCTTGCCCCTGTCGAATGCCTCGTTGACTGCACCTGTATCTGTACCTGAAAAAATGGTCACCCAAGGGTGTGAGAACTACTTAAATTTCCCAGTGGGTTCAACCACCGAGAAAGAATGTTCTACACCACTTGGTCCAATGGAAGCAGGATAGCAAGATAATCTATGCTAAAATAACTGCAAATGCTAACTAACATGATCATACATGTATGAATAAAACTACACTATCTGTGCATGTACCCTGTCGCACCACTATCAATCTTTGCCCCTCTGGGCCAGTATCCAAAACTCGGCCACTATGCCGCTACAAAAGGGTCATACTAACCCGGCCACCTCGGCCACTCTATTTTCTCTTTACTCTTTCACATTTTTGTACTTTAATTCAAATTGCTAAACCCTTGGAGATTCTTACCCAAAGGGCCCAGCCCAGCATACATGCTACCGCAAGACGAGAATCTCTAAGGTTGCCGATAGCACCCGTAAGTGCTACCCCGCCCAGCGGGGAAAATGTGTCCTTTGGGTCGCCACCTGGGAGAGGGACACTGCCTTTTACGTCACAGGTGCGCCCGGGGAGAGGGACCTGCCCTTTACGTCCCACAGGACCACATTTCACCCCCGAAGGTGCGCCCATTTTATTATCTTTTCCATTTAATTAAGCTTTTAGCTTGTCACTTTCACTTTTACTTTATCTTTCTTTTCTCTTTTATCTTTACTTTCACACTGCGGGCCCACAGCGTCGAGGGTGATCGGCATCGCCGTGCCCACTAGTCACTTGGAGTCGAGGGGGATCGACATCTCCAAGCACTACATAGGGAGTCGAGGGTGATCGGCATCTCCCGCCACAACATAGGGAGTCGAGGGTGATCGGCATCTCCCCTGGGAGTCGAAGGTGATCGGCATCTCCCAGCCAACATCTTGATATGTTGCAACATTATCTTATTTTCTTTTTAGAGCATAACCATGCAGGGTCCGAGAGTTCTGAAAGATAGACACATACAACCCCAATCAAACAAGAACAGGTTGTAAGCACTACCTATCGTAGTTCACGGCCCAAACCTTTTTAACTTTATCTTTCACTTTACTTCTGCTCTTTTATCCTAGGTTACTTACCTAGGGTAACTTAGGTGTTACTAACACCAATTTAGATTAGAACTCTTATTCATACACATTTACACTTAACCTGGCCACTTGGCCATTTCTTTATTTCTTTGCCCTTTTTACTCTCATTCATTACCTTTTAACCCTATGTTTATAATCTTAGGGTTTCACTATGTCCCAAGGACATTATTAACTTTCAGTTACATTTAGCCTAGAGTCTTTCAACTCTATTCGCATTCAACATGGGCCTAGAGTTTACTAACTCTATTTCATCCTTCACTTTAGTTTGGAGTTCATTGACTCTGTTACTCATTTTTTCGACGTAACCTAGCGTTCATTACTCTAGTTGCATTTTCACATTTTACCTAGAGTTCCTTAACTCCATTTTCTCATTCCACGTTCAACCTAGAGTTACATTAACTCTATTTTTCTGTTTCACATTCAACTTAGAGTTACATTGACTCTAATTCATCATTTAAGAATTTTAACTCTACTAGTTTATCTTAGGTTCCTTTACCTAAATTCCATCTTATGCACAACCTAGAGCTCATTGACTCTATTTTGCATTTTCTTCTTAACTTAGAGTTTCATTAACTCTATTTACACTTAACATAAACCTAGAGTTCCTTGACTCTATGTTGAATACTCTATTTGCAACCTGAGGTTATTTCCTAAGGCAATGCCACTCGTTCCTCTAGGTTTAATTCCTAGGTTATCATGCCACTCGTTAAACCCTTAATCTAGGTTTTCTCCTAGTTTTACCACCATCATACATTTTCCTCTACTTTCTTCCACCTAATTTTCTAGGGTCATACCCTAACATAGTCGTGCAACCTTTATCCTTGTTCTTTTAGGGCTAGGCCCTCATTATCACATACATGGTCCTAATACCCTAACATGCTTACTAACATGCTTCTAGGTCAAAAAATCAAGAGACAAAGGGGAGAGATCACCCATTTTCGGAAGAATCCCCCACCTTGACGTTTTTTGCAAGAAGATTGGATTTGATCTCCTTCTTCTCCAAGAAAATTCCTAAAATAGGAATCAGAATCATGAGAAATCATTTTTATCCCTTCTAAAACCTCTAAAATTACCACATAGGGAAAACCCTAAATTTTTCTTACCTCTCTCTTGGTGTTCTTACCCAAGAGAGAAGAGAAAGAGATGTTGGAGCTTGATGTGGAACTCCTCTTGAAGTTCCCTTCAAGTTTCCCAAGCTTCCCCGAGCCTCGCACCCTCAGCCCAAGCCCCCCAGCCCGAGCTGCTGCTGCCGTTGCTGCTTCTCCTGCTGCTTTTCCCAGGAGTCGCACGCACAAGAGAGAGAGAGGGAGAGAAATGGGAGAGTGAGGGAATGAAGGAGAGAGAGTGAGAGAGAGGGGTTTTATGCTAATATTAGCTGGGGGGGTGAATTTACCAAATTACCCTCACTTACAAAAGAATTCATCTCTCTGTCCCAATTTCCTGGCATTGAGTACCGGTACTCGAGCTTGAGTACCGGTACACGACCTTTTAGTTCCGGTACCAATCTTTGTGTTCCGGTACTAAACCTACGAAATCTCCAATTTTGTATAGGGTACCGATACTCACTCTTGTGTTCCGGTACCCCAGCCAATCTGAGCTTCGTGTACCGGTACTCAACAGCTGGTTTCGGTACCCAGGGACTTAGAACATTTCCTGGAATTCTCCAACCCGAGAGCCCTCTATTGGCCTTCCCCCTATCAGTTCCAGTACCCCTTAATGCGTACCGGTACTCAATGCAACCCGAAGCCTCACAAGTCTGAAGCTTCAGATTTGCGCGCCGTCGACTCGCTTTTCGATCCGAAGGCTCCCGCTTCGATCCGAAACGACCCGAACTCAAGTGTATTCATATTTTGAACACGTTACAAGCGAGTTCACCGCACTTCACTATTCCGCGGAGTCGGGGCACTACAACCGCGCCTTCCCCAATTGATCAAACAAGTCCGCGATGAGTGGGATCAAGTACTTATTCTTGATTGTCACCTTATTCAGAACCTGATAATCCACGCATAACCGCAAGCTTCCATCCTGCTTCTTCTGGAAAAGTACTGGGGCTCCGAATGGTGCTTTCGAGCTGCAGATGAGTCCACATTCGAGCAGCTCGTCAAGTTGTTTCCGAAGTTCTGCCAACTTTGGAGGGGACATACGGTAGGGAAAGCGAGATGGAGGCCTCGTGCCTGGCTCGAGCTCAATTCGATGGTCCACTGCACATTTGGGAGGTAGAGATTTCGGCAGTTTCGAGGGCATAACATCTTCGAATTCCTTCAGGAGCTTTGCCACTTGTGGTGGCCATGATGGTTCGCCCCCTTCTATGGTCTCCAGCTTCATAGCCGCTACGAATGTCAGGTCGCCTTTCCTCACACCCCTCTTCAACTGGAGTGCCGAGATCTGTTTGGCATCAGCCGTCTTCCGCGTTATCGGAACAACGCACGGAGTGTCGCTCCCCATTAGACATAAGGCATCCAGTGTGATGACCCGGATCTCCGCAGAGCTGCTACAGTGCGTTGGGGTGGCTGTTGGAGGCCGACATGGTGTGTTGGAGGTGTTTGGGGCATAATTGGACATAAGTGTTGGACTTCGGGGCTTAAATAGATCATGTGAGTGATCGGGGGACCCCGTGGAGGGTTTTGAAGTGGTTTCGCGCGAATCGGATATTTAAATTGGGCTCCGCGCGAAGTTTGGGCTAAGAACGCATTTCCGGGTGCCTTCGGCAAATTTTAGAGTGGGAATTTGGCGAAACGGACGTCAAATTCGGATTCAGCGCGCGAAAACGGTCAAAATGGACTACCTACTTGACTTTTTGGGCACGGGTTACTGTTCACCGCCGGAACAGTAACTCCGGCGATCACCGGCGGCGGGCAGCGGCGGAGGACGGCGGCGCGGCCTCGGGCAGGCGGCAGCACGGCGGCGGGCAGCGCGCAGTGCGCGGGCAGGGCGCGCGGTTCACGCGGCAGGCGTGCACCGGAGCGGGGGGCCACGTGGCAGTGTGGCATTGGTTCGGTGTTTGGGGTTGTGTGCACCGGGTGCAGCAAGCACGTGGCTTGGACACGTGGCGCGCGAGGATTGGGCTGGCTACTGTGCGCGCAGGTTGCAGGTAGCGTGGTGCACGGTGGACCGGTTGGAGACACGTGGCATCACGTTATTCGTTAGGTGTTTGGAGGTGTAGTGCACCGGGTGCAGCGAGTGTTTGGCTTGGACACGTGGCGCGCGGGGATTGGGCGCGTCACTGTGCGCGTACGGGCGGCAGCGGTGGGGCAGGCGTGCAGGCGGCAGGCGGCAGGCGGCGGTGCCGGCGGGCGTGGCGGCCACGGCGCCGACGTGGCGCACGCGTGCGCCACGTGGCGGCCGCCATTGGCCAGCGCCAACTGCCCGTTGACCAGAGCGGCGCCACGCGGCGCGAGGTGGTCGGACGGATCCGCTGTTCGGTGTTCTGGGACACGTGTCGGTGCGGGGAGCGGGTCGGACGGTCACGCGGTCCGACCGGATCGGGTGTGCGGGCGTGGGCCGTGTGGGCCGGGCTACTGTGCGCGCCCGAAAGTGTGGGCCGGGCCGCACTGTTTGCGCCCGAAACATTTCGGGCGCCCGGAAAAAAGGATACAGCCGGCATTTTTCCAATTGTTTGGAATGGCCTATAAATACCAACCCGAGCCCCTTCTTTTCGAGTTTTTCTCCCCTTTCCGAGCCTCTTCTGCCCGAGCCACCTTAAGGAGATTTGTTCACCTCTTGATGCTTGATCTTCCTGCCAAGTTCTAGGATTTTAGGAGGCTCGAATCCCGAGGTTCCCCATTTTACGGCGCGGCGCGACGATGCATTTCCTGTTTCCTTCTTCGGCGCAGCAGTGATGTTTTGGCTCCCCTGGGCTACCCCGAGGTCACTTTTCTGTGATTCTTGCGCCGGCTGACTCCTTACAGATAAGGCTTCAACTTTTATTTTGATCGCGCTTTTCCGTTTCGAGGTTTTGGCACGGATCCCGAGGCAAACAGTGACCCCTTTTTGCTGTGTGGATTTCCTTGACAGCAGCGGAGTATTTCGGCCATATCTTCGCGCACGAGCGTCAGACGGAGACGAGCTTGTACAACTTTTTGATCTACTCGTCGCGAGGAACGCAATGGTGATTTTTCTGAGATTTTAGAAAAATTGTTTCGTGGTGATAATCACTGTTTTCTCAGTGTACTGTGTACAGTTTTTCTTCACAGTTTGTTGATTGGATTACCGCCTTGCCGAATTTATAACTTGGCTTACCGAACTCTGATTTGGGCGTGCAAGGTACCGTTGCGAAGCTATCGACGCGAGGATCGCCGTGATATTTTTCTGGGAATTTTCTGGGCACTTTCTACAGGTGATAATTTGACAGTTTCGGGACTGATGTTGTATGGGTTAATAAAAGCAATATTTGGGAGCCTAAGTGTATTTAGTGGACTTTGTGTTGTGCCAGGAGTGTTTCGGGGGTACTGTACTTGTTGGAGCGCAGGATTGGAGTTTTTGGCATTTTCAGCTGTACGGACCCGGACAGTTAGCGCTTCAGGTGGGTGGTTGTTGCTGCCTCTATATCTGACTTACTCACTAAGTTTATTAGAAAATCCCCTTTTGAGCATATTGATTGATTAATATGCATGATTGACTGATATACATGTGAGCCTTCTATCTGTGGTTAATTTAGTGGATAAAGCATGTTGGGGATATTATTGGGATAATATTGCTGTGGGAACATGATCTTTGGAATAATTTAATAAGTGATGATTAACATGCCACATTAGCACCTAGAATTGTATGAAAGAAGATTAAATAGATTAACTGTTGGGACATAATGATATATCAATGTGCGGGTTTCACTCTGGGAATTTATTATGGAACAGGGATCTTATACATGTGTAGTCCACTGATGATTTTAGCCTGATGGGGATATTTATCTGGATATTATTATGTATTACACTCGTAAAACTGTTATTTGATATATTCTCTCTTTCATATTGCATGAGGACTTTTGCATGCTTATTTGGACATCTAGATAGGCCACTATTTTATTGCTACACTATCATATTGGGATTTGACTTAGGAGAAACCATGATTGCTTTCTTTCTCCTTTTTATTTAGACTTTTGAGTCATGTTGCTCGGGTTCGAGCAGAGGTTTGGGATAGTGTAGCTGGGACCTGAGGGTCAGTGATAGGGTGTACCTGATGTTGGATTGTGGGCTATTGCGGCAACCGCGGACAGTAGGCGGTTGACCAGATCTTGATTATTTCACCCAATTGTGGGTTGGGGGTTATTGCGGTGACCGCGGACTTTGGGCGGTTGACCGGATGTTTACTATTGCATCAGATTGGGTATTAGATTTCTCTAGTGGATGGTATTTCCCACTTTTGAGTATTATTGTATCGGATCGGGGTTTCATTAGTGGACGGAGTTTCCCACTTTGATCATTGTCATGATCCAGTCCTGCTATTGTGAGATATTGGTTACAGAGATGCTTGATACAGTGATACTTTACTCGTGTGGGTCGCTCCCCTCGAGTGCCACTCCGGAGTAGGCTTTAGACCGTGTTGGGTTCCGGTCAGTTGGTGAGTTGTGAGTGATGGCAGAGCAGGCAGTACCAGTTTACTGGTGGTACCAGATTGGGTCTATTTGGTCACCTTCTGTTCCCTGGTGCCTTCATACCGTCATTTCCTTCGGTATTGCATTTAGAGGCATACTTGTTGTGGTTTCCCCTTTTATTCAGTAGTTCTGTTACAGCTTTACCCCTGCCCTTTTCTTGCCTCTAGTAGACTTAGTGGGTACGCCGGAGCTTGAGGCTTTACCCACAGGGGGAGGCTACTGGTTTACTAGTGGTTCTCACCCCCACTGTTGTTTCCTTTTCTTTTCCCCCCCCTGTTTTGCAGAGTCCTCATTGGAGTTGCTGATCTTCGGTCGTTGTTCGGGGTGAGGGAGTCACGAGCTAGATCGTTACCACCCGAGGAGTGTAGCTGTATCCCCTGGTTGGAGATTCCTCGTAGCTGTTGGCTGGTTTTTACTGTTTATCTGGAGGAGAGAGATCTTTTGTATTTGGAGAGACTGATGTACTATAGTTTTAGTTTATCTCCTTTTATAGTCGAGAGATGCTGTACTGAGGACATTGTATGATGATTATCTGTATTTGAGGGAATGGATATTGTACTCTATTTCATGATGTATAGTGATTGGATTTTATTTTACAGCATTTTATTTCAGCTCTGATATTTGTGTAGCTATAGTACTATCTTTTGCAGGTTAGACGCTTCGCCTATGCGGGTTTTGGCATAGGTGGCGGATCTGTTGGCGAGCCCGGGTCGCAGTTTCGACCCCGGGGCGTGACAGATTAAGTTGGTATCAGAGCTTAGGGATAGGTCAATTGGGACTGTAGAAACCCTAGGCTTATGGTTGGACCCTAGGATGACTTCGTGAGAGTCGTGAGTTTTGCGAGAGTCCTGATTGAGTTTTATACCTCTCCCAAGTGATGGGATGGGTGATTGGCATGTTTATTCTCCTAAGCAATTATGTTGGCTGCAGACAACATAATGCGGCGGAACGGTTGACATGCTCTAGACTCTCGCCGGATTGGGTCGAGTTTTGTTTTGTGCTGTGGTGCAGTTGGTCGTGGTGAGCGGTGTCTCCCCGACGCGTTGTGCGGATTGGTGTGCACTCGTCGCAGCGGTGGAGCTTGAGCAGATTGTTTTGGGGCCGGATATCCGGATTGAGGTTAGAGAGCTTCAGGCCCCGATGGCAGGATTGTCTGAAGTATACCAGCGGCAGAGTGAGCCGCTGGTCGGGGTGACACAGTTGTCGGAGCAGTGGGCAGCCCGACAGTGTTTTTCTCCTGAGACCACCTGGTTATGGTATCCTCAGCGGCAGTGATTTCTGAGGCGCCGATGAGCGAGTGGCCCCCTCCGTGCTACTGTTTTGTGTTGCAGCACCGAGGCGGGGTGGATTGTTGATAGTGGATGAGTTGTGAGACATTATCGATCGATGGAGCCAGTTTTGGCAGATGAACCCCCCTGATTTATGGATTTGAGTTGGAGCCTTTGGAGGCAAAATCGTGGTTGGTGGTGATGGAGTGATTAATTGAGGGTCCCCCTGTGCTGAGAAGTTGAGGCAGTTGTTGAACTGTATGCTCCAGGTTTCGAGGGACGAAGCGCGTAGGATGTGTGTGATTGGTAGTGGATTGCGCCAGGATACCTTTCAGTTTATCTGATCCCTCTGCTTTGGATTATGGATTTTGGATGCCTCGATGGAGTAGGCATTGTGTATGGAGCGTACTGTTGCAGTTCCTTTGGATAAGGATCTGCCGCCAGAGGCGAGTTCTGGATAGAGGCGCTTGGCGCTAAGTGTTGGGGGACAGATCGGTTGGCTGTGGCACTTTCGTTTTCCTTCCTGGATGGTGGACATCCTTGTGGACGGATTATGTAAAGCGTACCCAAAGGAGGGTTACCTCTTTGTGATTATTAACCTGCATGTTTGGGGCACAATAGATGTGCTTGAGGGGTGAGCTGAGTGAGGATAATTGAATGAGGAATTGCGGGAATTAATTGGGTTTTGTTATATGACGATCGCGATAATGGATTTTCGGAGATGTCAGAGGTTAGGTGGACCCCGGTGGCAGCATCAGCATCGTCATCAGAGTGGCGCAGCGGTAGCGTGGATTGTTGTCTGCGAAGGGCTTTGTTCCTTGCCTCAGTGTGAGCAAAGGCAGAGAATTGTGCTCCTTTTGTGGATAGCCTTGATTTTCAGGCAGATTAAGTGACGACCACCTACAGTGAGCGATTGAGACTGTGCTGCCTGGGTGGAGGGCACCAAGGCAGTGGATCGGGTCGTCGCAGGTGTGATTTCATCACAGCAGTCGAAGTTAGAGCATGTTGCATTCCTGCATGGACTAGAGGTAGATTTGTTACCACATGCACTAGAGGTACAGGTTCCTGTTGGGGTGGTGCATGTGGGGGAGGCTTGTGAATCATGTCCAGTGCAGTTGAGATCTCGAGTGATATCGGCAAACTTATTGGTAGTTGTACCTGGTCAGTGTTTGACCCAGTGCGTGGGATTAGTTGGCACAGTGCCACATGGTGTGTGACTGCGGAGAGAGAAGGTTATGATCTTCTGCAAGCAGACATTAGAGACTTGTTCATTGAGACAGTCAGAGCACACAGGTTGCTGTGACAATGCGAGAGGTGCTTACGGCGGCACCGGGACGCAAGGATATGCCTGTTATCGATCGTGAGATCCCGGGTGTGATCCCACCTAAGCTGATGATAATGCCGTCGATTAGAGAGATTGAGATTGCGGTTGACGTGGTTCTAGGAACCACGCCAACCCCGTTAGCACCTCATTGGATACCACCTGTGGAGCTGAGAGAGCTGATGGCGCAGTTGCAGGATTTGATGGATCGAGGGTCTGTTCGACCTAATGCCACGTCGTTGACACACGACAGTGAGGGTCCTTGTGTGGTGTGACCGCAGGCAAGTTTGGATATTATTTAGGACCTTTTGATGGAGTTATACTCCGGCAGTTGTCGCTATTGATGCGTGTATCTTTTGGGACCATACAGCTGAGTATTTCACCAAGATGGTGGTCGGGACCCGGTAGGGGCATTATGAGTGCAGTGAGGACGAATGGAATGACTAAGGCCCTGTCGTCTTAAGATTTGAGGAATTGTGTGTTCCAGCTGCACTTGGAAGGATTATTTGAGATATTCTTCCGGGATATTTTGATTTTACCCCATCTCTGTATGATTTAGAGCTGGTGGAGTACTCATAGATGGTGTAACAAGGTCTGTGAGGAAGAAGCTGTATGCCAAGTTGTTGTGGCACGAGTTTTAGCTTCGAGAGCATATCACCTTGGATCACTTAGTCTAGCCATAAGAGGCGGTGGTGGAAGTCCGGCCAAAATGGATGCTATGCGAGAATGACTGAGACCGGCAGTTATTTGTTGAGGTGAGGAGCTTGTGAGCCGGATAGTGCCAGCAGAGCTTGACGAATTGGTGATGAGATTGATACCAGCCCTGATTTCTGCATCGCCAGTGTTGGGAGATGGAATTGTGATATACTGTGATGCCTCCCATAGTAGCTATGAAGTTACAGTTGGATTTGTGGCAAGCATCCACTATCACCCTGATAGGGCCACTGTGGTGGCGGATACCCGGAGCAGGAGAGCTATTTGGGGTTGAGTTTGTTGACTCCGCAGCTGGCGCTGTGTGGACTGTCGAGGCAGATGTGGCGTATGATGATGTCACTGAGGAATCTTTGGATGATAGACCGCGGCTGAATGGTTCGCTCGGATGGTCAAGATTCGGGAGCGACCGGGCGAGGACCCCTCCCTCCTGGTCAGGGCTCCTTCCCTTTCGGAGTTGCCTAGCACGTCACTGGTTTGGGAGTTGAGGGCACAACTCCCGGAATTTGATGAAGTGATCGTCTGGAGCTGGTATTTTTCGAACCTGGAGGATTGGATTTACCAGCTGCAAGGGTACGGGATCTTCTCGAAGATTGATTTGCGATCTGGTTCTTCCAACTGCTTATTGTTGTGTGCTGATGCCCGAGAGTTGGGGAGGTGTTGCTACACCCTGATGGTTTTTGGATTAGAGATCAGAGTTACGTGATCAGTTGGAGGACTTATATGGGATACCTCTGGAGTACAGAGGTACTTGGATCGAGCTAGTGCGCCGTTGGACTTGTGGTTGGATTATCTGAGGCCCTGGGAAGAGCGGAGGCTTGTATCGATGCAGATTACTTGGTAGCTCGAGCAGTTAGCCCAGCTGCACTTGATTGAGTTGGTGCGGTTTTTCTGGAGTGCCCGCCTTTATTTTGTTCTAGATGGAGACCCGAGGACCGCATCGCGCCTTTGGAGGAGGTACTTGTCAGCCTTGGGAGCTTGAGTGATGGATGATTGGATGTTTACCCCCCTTTATTTGGTTGAGATTCCGTGTTGAGGAACGACTTTAGTTTCGAGGACGAAACTTTCTTTTAGTGGGGGAGGATGTGATGACCCGGATCTCCGCAGAGCTGCTACAGTGCGTTGGGGTGGCTGTTGGAGGCCTACATGGTGTGTTGGAGGTGTTTGGGGCATAATTGGACACAAGTGTTGGACTTCGGGCTTAAATGGATCATGTGAGTGATCGGAGGACCCCGTGGAGGGTTTTGAAGTGGTTTCGCGCGAATCGGATATTTAAATTGGGCTCCGCGCGAAGTTTGGGCTAAGAACGCATTTCCGGGTGCCTTCGGCAAATTTTAGAGTGGGAATTTGGCGAAACGGACGTCAAATTCGGATTCAGCGCGCGAAAACGGTCAAAATGGACTACCTACTTGACTTTTTGGGCACGGGTTACTGTTCACCGCCGGAACAGTAACTCCGGCGATCACCGGCGGCGGCCGGCGGCGGCGGGCAGCGGCGGAGGACGGCGGCGCGGCCTCGGGCAGGCGGCAGCACGGCGGCGGGCAGCGCGCAGCGCGCGGGCAGGGCGCGCGGTTCACGCGGCAGGCGTGCACCGGAGCGGGGGGCCACGTGGCAGTGTGGCATTGGTTCGGTGTTTGGGGTTGTGTGCACCGGGTGCAGCAAGCACGTGGCTTGGACACGTGGCGCGCGAGGATTGGGCTGGCTACTGTGCGCGCAGGTTGCAGGTAGCGTGGTGCACGGTGGACCGGTTGGAGACACGTGGCATCACGTTATTGGTTCGGTGTTTGGAGGTGTCGTGCACCGGGTGCAGCGAGTGTTTGGCTTGGACACGTGGCGCGCGGGGATTGGGCGCGTCACTGTGCGCGTACGGGCGGCAGCGGCGGGGCAGCAGCGGCAGGCGGCAGGCGGCGGTGCCGGCGGGCGTGGCGGCCACGGCGCCGACGTGGCGCACGCGTGCGCCACGTGGCGGCCGCCCATTGGCCAGCGCCAACTGCCCGTTGACCAGAGCGGCGCCACGCGGCGCGAGGGGCGGCCGGATCCGCTGTTCGGTGTTCTGGGACACGTGTCGGTGCGGGGAGCGGGTCGGACGGTCACGCGGTCCGACCGGATCGGGTGTGTGGGCGTGGGCCGTGTGGGCCGGGCTACTGTGCGCGCCCGAAAGTGTGGGCCGGGCCGCACTGTTTGCGCCCGAAACATTTCGGGCGCCCGGAAAAAGGATGCAGCCGGCATTTTTCCAATTGTTTGGAATGGCCTATAAGTACCAACCCGAGCCCCTTCTTTTCGAGTTTTTCTCCCCTTTCCGAGCCTCTTCTGCCCGAGCCACCTTAAGGAGATTTGTTCACCTCTTGATGCTTGATCTTCCTGCCAAGTTCTAGGATTTTAGGAGGCTCGAATCCCGAGGTTCCCCATTTTACGGCGCGGCGCGACGATGCATTTCCTGTTTCCTTCTTCGGCGCAGCAGTGATGTTTTGGCTCCCCTGGGCTACCCCGAGGTCACTTTTCTGTGATTCTTGCGCCGGCTGACTCCTTACAGATAAGGCTTCAACTTTCATTTTGATCGCGCTTTTCGTTTCGAGGTTTTGGCACGGATCCCGAGGCAAACAGTGACCCCTTTTTGCTGTGTGGATTTCCTTGACAGCAGCGGAGTATTTCGGCCATATCTTCGCGCACGAGCGTCAGACGGAGACGAGCTTATACAACTTTTTGATCTACTCGTCGCGAGGAACGCAATGGTGATTTTTCTGAGATTTTAGAAAAATTGTTTCGAGATGATAATCACTGTTTTCTCAGTGTACTGTGTACAGTTTTTCTTCACAGTTTGTTGATTGGATTACCGCCTTGCCGAATTTATAACTTGGCTTACCGAACTCTGATTTGGGCGTGCAAGGTACCGTTGCGAAGCTATCGACGCGAGGATCGCCGTGATATTTTTCTGGGAATTTTCTGGGCACTTTCTGCAGGTGATAATTTAACAGTTTCGGGACTGATGTTGTATGGGTTAATAAAAGCAATATTTGGGAGCCTAAGTGTATTTAGTGGACTTTGTGTTGTGCCAGGAGTGTTTCGGGTGTACTGTACTTGTTGGAGCGCAGGATTCGAGTTTTTGGTATTTTTCAGCTGTATGGACCCGGACAGTTAGCGCTTCAGGTGGGTGGTTGTTGCTCGCCTCTATATCTGACTTACTCACTAAGTTTATTAGAAAATCCCCTTTTGAGCATATTGATTGATTAATATGCATGATTGACTGATATACATGTGAACCTTCTATCTGTGGTTAATTTAGTGGATAAAGCATGTTGGGGATATTATTGGGATAATATTGCTGTTGGAACATGGTCTTTGGAATAATTTAATAAGTGATGATTAACATGCCACATTAGCACCTAGAATTGTATGAAAGAGGATTAAATAGATTAACTGTTGGGACATAATGATATATCAATGTGCGGGTTTCACTCTGGGAATTTATTATGGAACAGGGATCTTATACATGTGTAGTCCACTGATGTTTTTAGCCTGATGGTGATATTTATGTGGATATTATTATGTATTACACTCGTAAAACTGTTATTTGATATATTCTCTCTTTCATATTGCATGAGGACTTTTGCATGCTTATTTGGACATCTAGATAGGCCACTATTTTATTGCTACACTATCATATTGGGATTTGACTTAGGAGAAACCATGATTGCTCTCTTTCTCCTTTTTATTTAGACTTTTGAGTCATGTTGCTCGGGTTCGAGCAGAGGTTTGGGATAGTGTAGCTGGGACCTGAGGGTCAGTGATAGGGTGTACCTGATGTTGGATTGTGGGCTATTGCGGCAACCGCGGACAGTAGGCGGTTGACCAGATCTTGATTATTTCACCCAATTGTGGGTTGGGGGTTATTGCGGTGACCGCGGACTTTGGGCGGTTGACCGGATGTTTACTATTGCATCAGATTGGGTATTAGATTTCTCTAGTGGATGGTATTTCCCACTTTTGAGTATTATTGTATCGGATCGGGGTTTCATTAGTGGACGGAGTTTCCCACTTTGATCATTGTCATGATCCAGTCCTGCTATTGTGAGATATTGGTTACAGAGATGCTTGATACAGTGATACTTTACTCGTGTGGGTCGCTCCCCTCGAGTGCCACTCCGGAGTAGGCTTTAGACCGTGTTGGGTTCCGGTCAGTTGGTGAGTTGTGAGTGATGGCAGAGCAGGCAGTACCAGTTTACTGGTGGTACCAGATTGGGTCTATTTGGTCATTTACTGTTCCCTGATGCCTTCATACCGTCATTTCCTTCGGTATTGCATTTAGAGGCATACTTGTTGTGGTTTCCCCTTTTATTCAGTAGTTCTGTTACAGCTTTACCCCTGGCCCTTTTCTTGCCTCTAGTAGACTTAGTGGGTACGCCGGAGCTTGAGGCTTTACCCACAGGGGGAGGCTACTGGTTTACTAGTGGTTCTCACCCCCCACTGTTGTTTTCTCTTCTTTTCCCCCCCTGTTTTGCAGAGTCCTCTCTGGAGTTGCTGATCTTCGGTCGTTGTTCGGGGCGAGGGAGTCACGAGCTAGATCGTTACCACCCGAGGAGTGTAGCTGTATTCCCTGATTGGAGACTCCCCGTAGCTGTTGGCTGGTTTTTACTGTTTATCTGGAGGAGAGAGATCTTTTGTATTTGGAGAGACTGATGTACTATAGTTTTAGTTTATCTCCTTTTATAGTCGAGAGAAGCTGTACTGAGGACATTGTATGATGATTATCTGTATTTGAGGGAATGGATATTGTACTTTATTTCATGATGTATAGTGATTGGATTTTATTTTACAGCATTTTATTTCAGCTCTGACATTTGGGTAGCTATAGTACTATCTTTTGCAGGTTAGACGCTTCGCCTATGCGGGTTTTGGCATAGGTGGCGGATCTGTTGGCGAGCCCGGATCGCAGTTTCGACCCCGGGGCGTGACATCCAGGAAGGGAATTGGAACCCCTCTAGACGTTTGCAAAAACTCTATGCCGAGAATAACTTGGAAGTCATCCAGTGGCACTGACAAAAGGTTGGTCCGTCTAGACCACGATCCGATCTCTATCAACACCTCTTTCGCAACGCCCGCTATTGGTTGGGCTTTTGAGTTCACCGCCTTCATGCGGCTTCCGTCCCTGCTTAGGGTAAGTCCGATCCGCTCGGCTTCACCTGTCGCAATGAAGTTGTGGGTGGCCCCCATGTCCACCATGGCCCTAGTCACTTTGCCATTGAGCTTGATGTCCACGTACATCAGCTCGCTCATTCGGTTCTTTTTCGGGATGGAGGCCTTTGCCTTCGGCAGAGGGGCCTCGCCCTTCTCCCCCACTTGACCCTTGAGGGCGTTTAGCAGTCGGAGCGCCCCCATTCAGATGCCGGTAATCTCCTCTGCCTCTTCTAGCTCTTCGTCGAAGTCGGAGTCCTTCATTTGCACTGCATTGAGGGACTTCCTCTGAGGGCATGCCTTGACGTAGTGAGGACCCCCGCAAAGAAAGCAACCTTCTTGGGGGATCTTAGACATTTTCGAGCCCTTCGGTCCAGCCCCTCTTCGATCCACGAGCGTCACTCCTTTTCTTATCGCTTTATAGTTTTTGGAGGCATTTCCCGCGGGTTTCTTCTTCGGGTGCTCGGGTGCCGAATAGTCCGTCAGTCGCTTAGTCGCCCCTTGAGCCGCGACCAAGTCTTGGATATTCTATCAGTGGAGTTCCGCATGAGCCCATAGCTTCAGCCCTTTCAGGAAGTGGCAGAGTTTGTCCTTCTCGGACATGTCGCGAATGTCGAGCATCAAGGTGGAGAACTGTTTCACGTACTCGCGAATCGACCCCGAGTCTTCGCAAATTCCGCCGTGCGATGAATTCGACATTCTCCGATAGGAACTGGACCTTCATGTCTCTCTTTAGATCCTCCCAGGTAGCGATTGTCACGCCCCGGGTGTAAACCAGAACCCGGGCCCGCCAACAGATCCGCCGTGCACACAGAATTTTCCATGTGCACGAAGCGCTGGTAACCTGCTCAGATAGATAATACATAATAAAAGAGCATAAACAGAGCTGAACTAAAAGAACTAAAAGTAATCTCAGACTGAAAATATGATACAAGCTGAAGTAAAGTACAACAAACTCCCAGCTCACCAAAATAATACCACCAGCTGGCCACAGCCAGACCCAAAAGTAAACTACTGTAGTCTGAGATACAAAAGAGGTACAATAAAAGTCCAGCTACTCTCACAGTTGGGGTAGATGATCTAGCTAGTCCGCAATCCTCTTACCTCGATCTGCCGCTGAAGGCCCAGCAGCTCGCACAGATGACTCTGCAACACAAAGGGAAAGGGGAACAGAAAATAATAATGGGGGTGAGAACTACTAGATAAACCAGTAGCCTCCCCTAGTGGGTAAAACCTCTAATGCTGACGCGCCCACTAGGAATAAAGAGGCAAAAGAAAAGAACAGTGGTATGCAATAAAGACTGCTGAAAAGAAACTACCACTACTATGCCTCTAAATGCAGTGCCAAAAGATGACTGTACATATGCAACTATAAAGCTGACTGCCCAAAGAAACCCAATCAGAGGGTCAGGAAGTACTGGCGCTGCCTGCTCTGTCATCACTCACAACTCACCAACTGACCGGCACCCATCACGGTCTGAAAGCCTACTCCGGAGTGGCACTCGAGGGGAGCGACCCACACGAGTAAAGTATCTCTGTAACCGATGTCTCACAATAGCAGGACTGGATCATGACCATGATCAAAGTGGGAATACTCCATCCACTAATGCAACCCCAATCCCCAATCTGATGTGAAAATAACATCCGGTCAACCGCCCAAAATCCGCGGTCACCGCTGAACCCATATACCCCCAATCTGATAAGGTAAAATCATCTGGTCAACCGCCTAACATCCGCGGTAGCCACCATACCCCACAATCCCCAAGAAGAGTCTAAACTGTCCCAGACTCAAGATCCAACTACACTATCTCAAGATCCCGATCCGACTCGATCATCATGCATCGATAGAGAAGAATAACAATAAAGCATGTTTTCTCCTAAGTCAGATCCCATAATATAGTGCTGCAGTAAAATAGTGGCTTAACTAGTTGTCCAAATAAGCATGCAAGTGTTCTCTTTTAAAAGCATTTAAAAAGTGACCAAGGTTTCATATGAAGGATCATTTTAAAATAACATTAGGTTACTTGTTTGCATGCGGTTTAGGATATAGCAATTGTCCAACTTTATTGTCCCAAATTTATCACATAGAAGCTATCAATTAATTTAGGGGGGGCCCCAATGTAATAGGTTCATATACCACAAGTTATCTATCACATGTATAAATGGGAAACTCTACTATTCCTAGTGTGCAAGTCAACAAAGAGGGAAACGCAACCACCCACCTCGAAAAGCGTGCACAATAAACCCAGAAAATACCCGCTGTCCTCTAAGCACACCGTCAGCTGAAACAATACCCTACAACATCACACAAGTGTACACGGTGTAAAAACTATAAGTTCCAAACACATAATTGCTGTTTTTACAATCAGCATGCAAAACGAGGAATTTCACCTCTGTCTCGAGTTCCTAAAATCCCAGAAAAATCACGGTTGCGTTCCTCGCGAAAAGTAGCCCAAAATCGACTCTTGAATCGCCTCGATCTGATATTCCTACGCTGAGAAACAATTCGTCGAAGTCGCCGCTGTCCAAAATCCAAACAGCAAAATAGGGGGGTCAAAACACCTCGGGAAACGTGCCAAGGAATCGGAATCCAGAGAAACCATCAACACGGAAAACGAAGCCCTACCTCTTAGGAACACACTGGCGAAGAAATCGTCGAAATAGGACTCCTGTACTGAGCAGGGGACTCCTCGGACTGAAATGCGACGATAACGGGCCGAAAAGGGGAAAACCGAGGCACACTGTAAAATCCGGATCGCCGCTGTCGAACTTCCAGAAAATTTGGGGACGCACCACGAGGTAGAAAAATCAGTGAGGAACAACTTCTCTTCAATGGTCTCTCTCTGGTTCTCTCTCTATCACTCGGAAAAATGGCAGAAAAGAGGGGAGGGGAGGCCTTTATATAGGCCCAAAAAATCTTTTGGGAAAATTCCCTCTGTGTCCCAACTTCCGGGCGGCTACAGTACCCAGGCCCACTTTCGGGCTGCTACAGTGCGGCCCGGCCCGCCAAGTTCCGGACGCGCACAGTGCGGCCCGGCCCAGCCCAGTCCGCACACGGGATCCCGCCCTGTCCAACAGGCCGTCCGACCCGGCCAAGGGCCCGACACGTGTCCGCCAAACAGGCGGCAGCCGTGCGGGCCCAACGGGGAAGCGCCACGTGTCCCAGCCGCCCACGTGTTCCACGCGCCCGGCGCACGTGGGCGGCCGTGCGCCCGCCAGTGAACAGTGGACACGTGTCCCACGCGGTCCACGGGTCGCACGAGCCCGGTCCACGCGCCGGGTCTTCCGGATCCTGTCGGCCAATGGGAGGATGCCACGTGTCGCACGCCAGCCGCCTCTCTTGACGCCGTCCAGCCAATCGCGAGCGGACACGTGGCATCCCAAAATTTCGGTGCACCCGGTGCGCGCCTGTTCTGTGGACCCCGCCGCATGCGCCCTGTCCGCGCCCTGCTCCGCTGCTCCGCCCCTGCGCCGCCCTGCGCCGCCGCGCGCCGCCGCCCGCCGGTGCCCGCCGGCCGCCGGAACAGTAATTCCGGCCGGCCGGAGTTACTGTTCCGGTGAACAGTAAAAATGCGCCGAAAAATGCCGTAATATACCATTTTGATCGTTTTCGCGCGCTGAGTCCAAATCCGCCGTCCGTTTCTTCAAATTCTCATCCGAAATTTTGCCGAAAGCTCCCGAAAGGCCCACTTGATCTGTTTTTCGCGCCGGATCCATTTCTGAAGTCCGTTTTCGACGCTACAAGCTCCATTGCACTGTGTAGGCTTCCTCTAAGCGCCGTTAACGCTGCAAAATCCTTCATAAAAATCCGGATCATCACATCCTCCCCCACTAAAAAGAGTTTCGTCCTCGAAACGAAAATCATACCTCAGTCCAAAGCCTCAAACAGGTAGGGGTAGGTGTTCAACATTTCTGACTCGAGCTCCCACGTCGCCTCGCGTTCGTCATGATTGCTCCAAAGGATCTTCACATAGGGGATGGTTCGATTGCGCAATTCTTTCATTTCCCGATCTAGAATCCGCAGCGGGCGCTCCTCATATCTCAAATCCTCGCTGATCTCGAGTGGTGCGAAGTCGATGACGTGCGACGGGTCGAAGACATATCTCCTCAGTGTAGAAACATGAAATACATTGTGGACACCAGCAAGTCTCGGGGGGAGTGCAAGTCGGTAAGCAACTGGCCCGATGCGCTCCAATACTTCAAAGGGTCCAATATATCGGGGGCTAAGTTTCCCACGAATGCCAAACCTTCTTATCCCTTTGGACGGCGAGACTTTTAGAAATACATGATCTCCAACCTGAAACTCTAAGTCTCGTCGCCGAGTGTCGGCATAACTCCTTTGTCGGCTCTGGGCGGTTTGAAGATGCTGTCGAATCACTCGGACCTTCTCTTCTGCCTCTATCAATAGCTCTGGTCCCAAGGTCCGCCTTTCGCCCACGTCACTCCAATATAGCGGTGATCGACACTTGCGTCCATACAACGCTTCAAACGGAGCCATCTTAATGCTCGCTTGAAAGCTGTTATTGTACGCGAACTCAGCTAAAGATAAGTGTCGAATCCACCCTCCGCCGAAATCCAAGACGCAAGCCCTCAGCATGTCTTCCAGGATTTGTATAGTCCGTTCTGACTGCCCATCAGTCTGCGGATGAAAGGCTGTACTGAAGTTAAGCTGAGTCCCCATGGATGTTTGCAAGCTCTTCCAGAAATGCGAAACAAACCTCGGGTCTCTATCTGATACTATGGAGGCTGGTACTCCATGTAATCTCACTATCTCATCCATGTATAACTGGGCTAGTCGTTCGAGTGGCCAAGTAGTCTGTATCGGCAAAAAGTGCGCTGACTTGGTAAGTCGATCCACCACTACCCAGATAGCATCTGCTCCGCCCTGTGCCCTCGGCAATCCGACCACGAAGTCCATGGTAATGTGGTCCCATTTCCACTCAGGGATTGGGAGACTTTGTAACTTGCCAGCTGGCACCCGATGCTCAGCTTTTACTTGCTGACAAGTTAAACACTGGGCTACAAATCTCCCGACATCCCTCTTCATGCCATTCCACCAGAAATGTGCCTTGAGGTCCTTATACATCTTAGTCCCCCCAGGATGAAGGGTATAAGGTGTATAATGGGCCTCTCTCAATATCTGTTCTCTGATCTCAACATCCACTGGTACACATGCCCGGTCCCTGTACCGTAGTACTCCCGCAGCATCAACTGAAAAGTCCCCTGATCGATCACTCGGAATCTGATCTCGAATCTTGGTCAAATGGGGGTCCTCACTCTGTTTCTCCCGGATCCTCTCCAGCAGAGTGGGCTGCACGACCAAAGACATCAGTCTAGCAGAGACCCTAGGGGATACAACCTCTATCTCGAGCCGTCTCAACTCCTCTAACAGTGGCACCTGATTTGTAATCAACATGGACAAACTCTGCACCGCTCTCCTACTCAAGGCATCTGCAACCACGTTGGCCTTCCTGGATGGTAAAGGATATCCACATCGTAATCCTTCAGTAACTCTAACCATCTGCGCTGCCTCAAATTCAGTTCCTTCTGCGTGAACAGGTACTTTAGGCTCTTGTGGTCGGTGTAGATCTCACAGTGCTCGCCATATAGATAATGGCGCCAAAGTTTCAATGCAAACACCACGGCAGCAAGTTCCAAGTCATGGGTAGGGTAATTCTTCTCGTAATCCTTAAGCTGTCTTGATGCATAAGCAATTACCCTCCCTTCCTGCATCAGCACGCATCCAAGTCCACTGTGCGATGCATCACTGTAGATCACATATCCTTTCCCCATAACAGGGAGGGAAAGGATAGGTGCGGTCATCAATCTATCTTTTAGCTCCTCAAAGCTCCTCTGGCAGTCCTCACTCCAGATAAACTTAACTCCTTTACGCGTCAACCGAGTGAGGGGTGTGGAAAGCTTCGCAAAGCCTTCCACAAACCGACGATAATAACCAGCTAACCCCATGAAGCTGCGCACCTCAGATACAGTCGTCGGTCGGGGCCAATCTCGAACTGCCTCAATCTTTGCCGGGTCTACTGCTACACCGGCGGCGGAAATCACATGGCCCAAGAAAGCTACCTCCCGAAGCCAAAACTCGCACTTTGACAGCTTGGCATACAACTTCTTATCTTGTAGAAGTTGTAGCACAGTCCTCACGTGCTCCTCGTGCTCGGCCTCGCTTCGGGAGTAAATAAGGATATCATCAATGAACACCACCACAAAGCGATCCAGAAATGGCCGAAATATCCTGTTCATCAAGTCCATAAAGGCGGCAGGGGCATTAGTCAATCCAAACGGCATAACTGTAAACTCATAATGCCCGTACCGTGATCTGAAAGCAGTCTTAGGAATATCCTCGGCCTTCACCTTCAGTTGGTGGTAACCAGACTGTAGATCAATCTTGGAAAATACACAAGACCCTTGCAGCTGATCAAAGAGATCATCAATGCGCGGCAAAGGGTACTTGTTCTTAATGGTCACTTTATTCAGCTCCCTGTAGTCTACACACAGTCTAAGCGACCCATCTTTCTTCTTCACGAATAGCACCGGCGCTCCCCAGGGCGACACACTGGGTCTAATGAAACCCTTATCCATCAGATCTTGCAGCTGTGCTTTAAGCTCTCGCAGCTCAGCCGGTGCCATCCGATAAGGAGCCTTAGAGATTGGCGCAGTTCCTGGAACTACGTCAATCACAAACTCAATCTCTCTGTCTGGTGGCATACTAGTCAGCTCAGGTGGAAAAACATCCGGAAACTCGCGGGCAATAGGAATATCCCCGAGTCCCGGTGCCGCCGTAGGCCCCTCAACAACACTAGCCAAAAAGGCTACACATCCTCGATGGATCATCCGCCTCGCTCGGGAAGTCGAAACCACAGAGGCAAAGAAAGCACTCTGACATCCCCGATATACAAACATCTCCTGGCCTGGCTCTCTAAAAGTGACAGTCCTCGCGGCACAATCAATAGTCGCGAAATACCGAGCCAGCCAGTCCATCCCAAGAATCACATCAAAGTCCCTCAGCTGTCTCAAGACCAACAGGTCTGCTGGCATAATCCAGGACTCGATCTGCATCGGGCAGGACCAACAACACTCCTCCACGTGCAAAGTGTGATCGGGAATCTGAACCTCTCGTGCACGTGACAAAAGTCCTACCTCTAACCCATGTAATGATGCAAAAGATCTACTAATGAAAGAATGCGATGCTCCAGTATCAAATAAGGTATGAGTCCTAATGCCAGAGAGTAAGGTGATACCTGCCACCATGGTCCGCTGCTGAAGAATCCTCTACCTGTGCAGCATACACTCGCCCACTCTGAGCTGGAGGGCGATAATCGGTGGGATGGGAAGAAGATGGCTTGCTCGCTAGAGCATAAGGCCGCTGAGCCGTCGACCGCTGCTGCGATGATGCTGGGGCAGATGCTGAAGAAGGAGCGGCTGAGGTCGAAAAGGGGCACGCAGCTCGAATGTGCCCTGGCTGTCCACATCCGTAGCAGCGACCCCACCGCTGGTCGCAAGTGCCGGGAAATGCGGACCTCCACAGAAAATACAACTGCTGGGAGCCCGTGACTGTCGGGACTGCTGCTGCTGAGGCTGTCTCTGTCGCTGTGGCTGCCGCTGAGACCCGCGCTGCGACGACTGCGATTTCTGCTGCTGCTGCTGCTGCTGGGGCCTCTGGGATCCACCAGGCCCTCGCCGCTCCGAACGCCCACGGCCCGGAAACTGAGGCGGTGGCGGTCGGGGCGGCCTCCAAGTACTGGCCTGTCCCCCTCATCCTGGGCTGGTCGCTTTCTGTCGGAGCTCTGAGCGACCGCGGCCGATGTCTGGCCACCACCTGATCACCTCTCTCCACCCACTGTGCATGCTCTGCGGCTGCATCCAGAGTCTGAAATCTCTGAGCATGCACCAGGGTGTAAATCTCTGGGCGAAGGCCTCCCTCGAACATCTCGACCTGGTGCGGCCCGTCACGAGCGACGAAGGGCACGCAGTTCAACAACTCCATGAACTCCTGGAAATAGGCATGGGCCGATCGCTCGCCCTGCTGCAGGTTCTTCAAGTCGTCCTCCAACTTTTTCTTCACACTGGTCGAAAATAGGTGTCCAGCACCAACCGCCGGAACTCCTCCCAGGGCAGCTGTCGAGAAATCCGGAACTCCGGTGGCTCTACCCGCTGCCACCAAAAATCTGCATCTCCGTCCAAACAGTGCACCGCCATGTGCACTCGATACTTCGGGTCGATGAAGAAGTCCCGAAAAAGCTTCTCCATCGCAGAAAGCCATTTCCCTACAGCCGAGGGCGGGGCATCCCGCCCTGAGAATCTAGGTGGTCCTCGCTTAACAAACTGGGAGAGTTTGTCAGCAAAATCTCCTCCTCCTCCGCAGTCAAAGGCTGAATAGCTCCAGGAGCCCCGCTACTCGAAGATGGCGCTGACGGCACAAAAGGTGCAACAGGAGGCACAAGGGCCTCAGGAACAGCTGGGGGTGGTGCCTCTCTCTGGGCAAGCAGCTGATCGATCCTCCTGCCCCTGGCGGCGATGACCCTCCGCCAATTGGGCCACCAAGGCCCTCAACTCAGTAAGCTCGGGGGGTGCCGCTGCTCTGGCTCATCAGGGGTAAGGGACACCCTGAGTGAGCATCCGACGTCGGGGAGGCATCCTGCCACAAGAAATCACAAATCAGTAACATAACCCCACACGACCCAATCTAGCGAAAGTCAAAGACATCCCCTATTTCTGCGACTTTATGTTGTCTGCAGCCAACATAACTGTCCACCAGAAATTGGGTATGTCGATCCCTCTTCACTCACTGGAAGAGTCCAATAAATAAATCAACGACTTTCGCAAAGTGTCACGCCTCTCACGCCCTATCATCCTAGGGTCTGCCAAAAGCCTAGGGTTTCCTAAGTCCCAACTGACCTATCCCTAAGCTCTGATACCAACTTAATCTGTCACGCCCCGGGTGTAACCAGAACCCGGGCCCGCCAACAGATCCGCCGTGCACACAGAATTTTCCATGTACACGAAGCGCTGGTAACCTGCTCAGATAGATATACATAATAGAAGAGCATAAACAGAGCTGAACTAAAAAACTAAAAGTAATCTCAGACTGAAAATATGATACAAGCTGAAGTAAAGTACAATAACCAACTCCCAGCTCACCAAAATAATACCACCAGCTGGCCACAGCCAGACCCAAAAGTAAACTACTGTAGTCTGAGATACAAAAGGGGTACAATAAAAGTCCAGCTACTCTCACAGTTGGGGTAGATGATCTAGCTAGTCCGCAATCCTCTTACCTCGATCTGCCGCTGAAGGCCCAGCAGCTCCCCAGATGACTCTGCAACACAAAGGGAAAGGGACCAGAAACAACAATGGGGGTGAGAACTACTAGATAAACCAGTAGCCTCCCCTAGTGGGTAAAACCTCTAATGCTGACGCACCCACTAGGAATAAAGAGGCAAAAGAAAAGAACAGTGGTATGCAATAAAGACTGCTGAAAAGAAACTACCACTACTATGCCTCTAAATGCAGTGCCAAAAGATGACTGTATATGCAACTATAAAGCTGACTGCCCAAAGAAAACCCAATCAGAGGGTCAGGAAGTACTGGCGCTGCCTGCTCTGTCATCACTCACAACTCACCAACTGACCGGCACCCATCACGGTCTGAAAGCCTACTCCGGAGTGGCACTCGAGGGGAGCGACCCACACGAGTAAAGTATCTCTGTAACCGATGTCTCACAATAGCAGGACTGGATCATGACCATGATCAAAGTGGGAATACTCCATCCACTAATGCAACCCCAATCCCCAATCTGATGTGATAATAACATCCGGTCAACCGCCCAAAATCCGCGGTCACCGCTGAACCCATATACCCCCAATCTGATAAGGTAAAATCATCTGGTCAACCGCCTAACATCCGCGGTAGCCACCATACCCCACAATCCCCAAGAAGAGTCTAAACTGTCCCAGACTCAAGATCCAACTACACTATCTCAAGATCCCGATCCGACTCGATCATCATGCATCGATAGAGAAGAATAACAATAAAGCATGTTTTCTCCTAAGTCAATCCCATAATATAGTGCTGCAGTAAAATAGTGGCTTAACTAGTTGTCCAAATAAGCATGCAAGTGTTCTCTTTTAAAAGCATTTAAAAAGTGACCAAGGTTTCATATGAAGGATCATTTTAAATAACATTAGGTTACTTGTTTGCATGCGGTTTAGGATATAGCAATTGTCCAACTTTATTGTCCCAAATTATCACATAGAAGCTATCAATTAATTAGGGGGGGCCCCAATGTAATAGGTTCATATACCACAAGTTATCTATCACATGTATAAATGGGAAACTCTACTATTCCTAGTGTGCAAGTCAACAAAGAGGGAAACGCAACCACCCACTCGAAAAGCGTGCACAATAAACCAGAAAAATCCGCTGTCCTCTAAGCACACCGTCAGCTGAAACAATACCCTACAACATCACACAAGTGTACACGGTGTAAAAACTATAAGTTCCAAACACATAATTGCTGTTTTTACAATCAGCACGCAAAACGAGGAATTTCACCTCTGTCTCGAGTTCCTAAAATCCCAGAAAAATCACGGTTGCGTTCCTCGCGAAAAGTAGCCCAAAATCGACTCTTGAATCGCCTCGATCTGATATTCCTACGCTGAGAAACAATTCGTCGAAGTCGCCGCTGTCCAAAATCCAAACAGCAAAATAGGGGGGTCAAAACACCTCGGGAAACGTGCCAAGGAATCGGAATCCAGAGAAAACCATCAACACGGAAAACGAAGCCCTACCTCTTAGGAACACACTGGCGAAGAAATCGTCGAAATAGGACTCCTGTACTGAGCAGGGGACTCCTCGGACTGAAATGCGACGATAACGGGCCGAAAAGGGGAAAAACCGAGGCACACTGTAAAATCCGGATCGCCGCTGTCGAACTTCCAGAAAATTTGGGGACGCACCACGAGGTAGAAAAATCAGTGAGGAAAAACAACTTCTCTTCAATGGTCTCTCTCTGGTTCTCTCTCTATCACCGGAAAAGCGAGCAGAAAAGAGGGGAGGGGAGGCCTTTATATAGGCCCAAAAAATCTTTTGGGAAAATTCCCTCTGTGTCCCAACTTCCGGGCGGCTACAGTACCCAGGCCACTTTCGGGCTGCTACAGTGCGGCCCGGCCCGCCAAGTTCCGGATGCGCACAGTGCGGCCCGGCCCAGCCCAGTCCGCACACGGGATCCCTTGTCAACAGCCGTCCGACCCGGCCAAGGGCAAGACACGTGTCTGCCAAACGGCGGCGCCGTGCGGGCCCCAACGGGGAAGCGACAGTGTCCAGCGCCCGTGTTCCACGCGCCCGGGCACGGTGGAGCGGCCGTGCTGCCCGCCAAGTGAACAGTGGACACGTGTGTCCCACGCGGTCCCGGTAAACGAGCCCGGTCCACGCCGCGGGTCTTCCGGATACTGTCGTTTCCAATGGGAGGATGCAACGTGTCGCAGCCAGACGCTCTGACTTGACGCCGTCCAGCCAATCGCGATGGGGACACGGGCATCCCAAAATTTCGGTTTGCACCGGTGCGCTCTGTGTGTGGACCCCGCCGCAGCGCCTTTCGGCCCGCTCGCTGTCCGTCCCCCTGCGCCACCCTGCGCCGCGCGCGCACGCCCGCCGGTGCGCCGGCCGCCGGAACAGTAATTCGGACGGGAGGGTATGTTCCTGGAAAAGTAAAAATGTCCTGAAAAAAATGCCGTACTATACCATTTTGCTCGTTTTCGCGCGTGAGTCCAAATCCGCCGTCCGTTCTTCAAATTTAATCCGAAATTTTGCCGAAAGCTCCGAAAGGCCCACTTGATCCGTTTTTGCGCCGGCTGGATCCATTTCGAAGTCGCGTTTCGGACGCTACAAGCTACATTGCACTGTTGTCGGCTTCATTAAGCGCCCGTTAACGCTGCAAAATCCTTCATA
>CM054949.1:5070601-5185870 GCA_029168755.2 Tillandsia fasciculata
GATGTTGGACTAACATCTTGTGACATTTGGTTTTTGAATGCTTTAGAAAATATGTGGTTTGTGTCTATGATTCTCTTACATCTGATTTTCAAATGTCATGTGATGAATAACTGTATCTCTGTACTGGTTGTATTGTTTCAATTTCTTGAGGATCTAACTAATTCATTTTTGTCAAGAATGATTCTTTGTGCAAGATTCAGATGTCTAAGTCGATAGTCTTTCTTAGGAGTTTATCTCATGTTTTTGAAATTTTTTGGATCTCCATTGTAAATTTTTTTGTATGGTGATATCAACAAAAATACCTTTTGAATTTCTTTTGTGGGGTCTTGTGTTTGTCACGAAACCGCCAAAGGTGGATTGTTTACGGAATTGATTTGGGCGTAATTTCGTGAAAGTGTTTGAGTCTGAAGATTGAAGATGACAGAACTTTGGATTATATCCTCAATCTCAAGAAGAAGCATTCAAAAGAGCAGGTATGTTTAACTAAAGATTAATGTTGACCGAATCTTCTTGTTAGTGTAGAAACACTGGAAGAATGCTTAACTGGCATAAATCAAAAACGGGTGGTTCGAACAGTTCAGGATCCGGATCAGAGCCAGTGATCCGGATCCCGAAGGTGGTTGCTTCATACAAGACTTCAATCCGATCCTAGAAGATTTGATCCGGATCCGAATGGGATGTTTTCCAAATTGTATGAACGATCCGGATCGGGGACTACGATCCGGATCCCGAACCCTTGGATTTCTGGAATCGTCATTCTCTTTACGACGATCCGGATCACAGTAACCCCGATCCGGATCGCCGTCCGTAAAAATTTCCAGAAACGGTTGTTTTTGATCCGTATCTTCTTCCATTGGTTTCTAACCTATAAATAGACCCTATGATTCATTTTTAGGGTTAAGCATTTTTTGAATCGGTAAAACATAGAAAAAATATTACCGAAAGAGAAAGATCCACATATAGAGAAGAAAGGAAATAACTAGATTAATTCTATGTTTCTTCATCTATATTGATTGATTTGATTCTAGGTTTTCCATACTCAGATTTTGAGTAGAATCAAATCAATGAATACTTAGATGGTATTTCCGATCTATTTCTAATCTAAGTATTCGGCGGATCATCACCACCCAAAAACAACGATTTACCCTAAATCGGCGCGTGGACTCGCGTGGCCTTGTGGATTCAAGGTGCAACCGCTCTCGTGGATTCGGAGCGAGGTACGTTCGTGGATTCGAAGCGTGCTACTGGGTGAAGACCGTGGATTCGGTCGGACGTCGTGGACTCGACGTTGGACGCTGTGGATTCGGCGTTGGGCGCAGATCGTGGATTCGAGAAGCGTCGTGGAGCGAGCGGAGAAGATCTACTAGGAGCGTATGGTAAAAGGTTGAGTCGTCTGTGAGTACGTTATATCACCTTGTACGTGTTTTAATTCTAGTGGATTTCGCCGTGTTATCGGTCCCGTGGTTTTTTACTCCGGTTTGGAGTTTTTCCACGTAAAAATCTTGCGTGTTATTTTTTATTTCCGCATTGGGTTTTATTGCGCAACGATTTTTGAGTGTTTATTGTTTACACCTATTCACCCCCCTCTAGGTGTTTTTTTTCCCCTATTTAGATCCATATTAGTACAACCCAACAAGTGGTATCAGAGCGGGAATAGGGTTGTAAACAATGGTTGAAGGTGGAAACATCAATAGACCCCCTTTCTTTGATGGAACAAATTATGCGTACTGGAAAGTACGGATGAAAGCCTTTTTAATTTCCATCGACGAAAGGGTGTGGCAATCAATTGAATTAGGATGGTCTAATCCAACTGAAATTATTTCTGATGTTCGCACCTTAAAACCTAGGTCGAAATGGACCAAGGAAGAGATAGATTCATCTTCTTACAATGGCAAAGGAATTAATGCTCTATTTAATGCTTTGTCACAAACAGAGTTCTCTCGCGTCTCGGCATGTGAGACTGCGAAAGAAATCTGGGATGTTCTTCAAGTTACGCATGAGGGAACTAACCTTGTGAAGATTCAGAAACTGCAAATGCTTACGAGCAAGTTTGATTCTATTTCCATGGCAGAAAATGAATCTTTCACTGACTATTACACACGATTGCAAGATATCGTAAACTCATGTGCTAACTTGGGAGAGAAGATTCCAGAATTTAAAGTTGTAAGAAAAATCTTAAGAACTCTTCCTGAACGATTTCGCCCGAAGGTCGCAGCCATTGAAACAATTAAACACCCGGACGAAATGCGTGTAGAAGAATTAGTTGGTGCATTACAAACTTATGAAATGACATTTCCTACTAACTATTCTTCTGGAAAGGCATCCTCTTCTAAGTCTTCAGGTTATGCATTGAAATCAACTAAAGAAGAAGACGCGGATTCATCCTCCTCAGACGATGACGAGAACCTATCTATGGAGGACTTTGAGAAGCAGCTCGCTCTCTTGACAAGGAAGTTTCGCCGCAACTTTCGAAGGGGTAATCCAAGCAAAACTCCATCCTTCGGAAAGTCCAAGAAAGGCAAAGGTTCTTCAAGCTACAAGTCAAGAAAGCAAGAGAACTTCTCAAAGGATAAGAAAAGTTCAGAGGGACAAGTACAGTGCTTCAAATGTCGAGGCTACGGCCACATTGCAACGGAGTGTCCCAACAAGAATCCGGCAAAGAAGAAAGCGATGCAAGTCGTCACTTGGAATGACAACTCCACGTCAAATGAGTCATCCTCAAGTGATGAAGAAGACAACGCGACAGCATTCCACGCGTCCACTACATCTTCACCCTTCATGTGCTTGATGGCTAGTACCTCCGATTCCTTGTCCAACTCCTCCCTTGTTGAAAAGAACGCTACGGACAGCGAATCGAGCAATTCTGAAGGTGAAGATTTTGCTCTTGCCTACCATAAGCTTTTGAGGGATTCAAAGAAACTGGCAAAGCAAAACCGGAGTTTGAGAGGGAGATTGCAGGATCTCGAAGAAGAAGCAAAAAGGGCATCTTCTCTCTCAAACGCTCTTGAAGTGGAAAGGGATAATTTAGTCAAAGCAATGTTTATGCTTCAGCAACAAGAGAAAATGATCCCTTCAAGAGGAAAATGAGCTTTTCGAGAAAGAACATGAGAAATTGGTGGATAAAGCGAATTATTTCTCAAAGCTCTACGACGAGGCTCAACGGGATAAAATGGAAATGACAAAGACCATTCTCCAACTAAAGGACGACTTAAAGCGATTCTCTTCAGGAAGGAGTAAGTTGGATAGACTTCTTGGTCTTGGTCAAACAAATAAGTTCGGCCTCGGGTACACTCAAACTGGAGACATTCCAAGTTCGAGTGGGACAGTATTTGTGCCTCAGTCGGTAACTCCTCCTCCGACACCGGAATTCACGACAAGCAACGACAACAAGCCTATCTCATCCTCCTCGGGATCGTCAAGATCTAAGGTATGTTTTCGTTGTGGCATTTCAGGGCACATAAGGAGAAATTGCAAGATGGGAGCCAAACGCACACCTCAAGCACCTCTTGCAATGACTACCAAAAGGGTGATTCCTCAGAAATCGAATGCAAACTCTTCAAAGGAAAAGAGCCTTGGTAGTTCACCGCGCAAGACGACTTCATCAAGGAGCAGCAATCGAACTAACAAGACGCTTTCACCTAGGCGAGTAACTTCACGACCATTACCGACGCATTCCAAAAAGGTTTGGGTGCGCAAAGGTGAAATTTTTCCTTGCCTCGTTACCAATATCTCCTTGCATGCATATGATAGTTCGTCTTGGTATCTGGATAGCGGTTGTTCCCGTCACATGACCGGTGACAAAAACTGTTTTCAAAACTTTGAGAAAATCTCCGGAGGACTTGTTGTTTTCGGAGACGGTCGGTCTTCCAAAATTGTTGGAAAGGGAACGGTAGCTATTCCGGATGGCCCGATTTTGAAAAATGTGTTATTTGTTAATGGCCTTAAGACTAACCTCATAAGTATTAGTCAACTTTGTGATAATGGTTATTCAGTTAATTTTTCATCTGTAGAATGTGTTGTAACTGATAAGGACCATGTTTTCTTTTTAAAAGGGGTTAGATCTGAAAACAATTGTTATGTTGTTCCTAGTAAATTTTCTGAAAAGTGTAACCTAGCTTCTTTGAAAAATGAAACACTTTGGCATGAAAGGCTAGGTCACATAAACTTTAAGGAACTTGCTAGAATTTCGAACAAAGATGTGGTCAAGGGGGTTCCTAAACTTTCTTTTGAACAAAACATTGTGTGTGGCGGTTGCCAAAAGGGAAAACAGTCCAGGACTGCACACAAGAACTTGAACCACATAGGTACAAAACGGCCTTTGGAACTTTTGCACATGGATTTAATGGGGCCAACTCGTCAACCATCCTTGGGAGGTAAATGGTATATTTTCTTATTGGTTGATGATTTTTCTAGATATACTTGGGTAGCATTTTTAAAAGAAAAAGCTGATACTTTTGATTCTTTTCACGACATCTGCCATCGTATTATGATTGAAAAGAATGAAAAGATTACTCGTGTTAGAAGTGATAGAGGCGGAGAATTCATAAATTCTAAATTCATCGATTTTTGCATTTCAAATGGCATTAAACATGAATTCTCAGCACCCTATACACCTCAACAGAATGGTGTAGTCGAGCGCAAAAACAGGGTCGTACAGGAGATGGCTCGTGTTATGCTTCATAGCCGGAACCTACCGTTGTATTTTTGGGCTGAAGCGGTGAACACGGCTGTCTATGTAATAAATCGAGTGTATTTGCGCCCGGGGACTTTGAATACACCATATGAGCTATGGTTTTGTAGAAAACCGAACATCAAATATTTTCGTATCTTTGGGAGTCGGTGTTTTATTTTGCGTGACCGCGAGAATCTTGGAAAATTTGACTCTCGAAGTGACGAAGGGATTTTCTTAGGTTATTCTACAAACAGCAGAGCTTATCGAGTTTTTAACTTAGAATCTAAGACGATCGTAGAATCGATAAATGTTAAAGTAGATGAAGCTTTTCACTTTGAATCTGAAAAATCTACCCTCGATATCTCTCTTGATGATGATACACCTGCTAATGCATCTTCTTCTAACAATTCTTTCGATAATAATGTTGATGCATCTAACGGTTCTTCAAGTTTATCTGATGTGCAGGAATCATCTCGTGTACCTCCGACTACTCCTTTACCTCAAACGTTACGCATCTCCAAGGATCATCCTGAATCGAACATCATTGGAGATCCACAAGAAGGAGTCAGAACTCGGAGACAATTGGTTTGCGGATTCGCCTGCTACGTATCTTTAATCGAACCAAAGAATGTCGATGAAGCTCTTCAGGATGACTACTGGATTGAAGCAATGCAGGAAGAGCTCCATCAATTTGAGCGAAACAAAGTCTGGGAATTAACGAAGCCTCCGAAGCAACACAATGTGATAGGTACCAAATGGATTTTCAAGAACAAGAAAAATGAGGATGGTACTATCATCAGGAACAAAGCAAGACTAGTTGCTCAAGGCTACTCTCAAGTAGAAGGTATAGACTTTGATGAAACTTTCGCCCCTGTAGCTAGACTCGAGTCCATTCGTATCTATTTGCGATAGCTTGTCATTTTAAAATCAAATTATTTCAAATGGACGTTAAGAGCGCATTTTTAAATGGATTTTTAAATGAGGAAGTTTATGTAGCTCAACCGAAAGGTTTTGTGGATCATAAACTACCTAACCATGTTTTTCGACTGAAAAAGGCTCTTTACGGTCTGAAACAAGCACCGCGAGCATGGTACGAAAGGTTGACAAAGCACCTTTTAGAAAAGGGCTATACTCGAGGGGGAGCTGACAGGACTCTCTTTGTGAAGCATTATCAAAACAATTTCATAGTTGCTCAAATCTATGTCGATGACATTGTTTTTGGCGCAACAAGAGATAATGATGCTTCTAAATTCGCGGAGACCATGGAAAGCGAATTTGAGATGTCCATGATGGGCGAATTGACTTATTTTCTTGGATTACAAGTTAAACAAAACGATGAAGGTATTCACTTGTGTCAATCCAAGTATGCAATGGAGTTGGTCAAAAAGTTTGATCTAGAAAATTCTAAGGATTTTCCGACTCCAATGGGAACTAGCCATAAGGGACTTGGAAGTGAATCACATAGTGAGAATGTAGACGAGAAACTGTATCGCAGTATGATTGGAAGTCTACTGTATCTCACGGCTAGTCGCCCGGATATATCCTTCAGTGTTGGGATTTGCGCGAGATATCAATCAGCACCGAAGGAGGTTCACCTGAAAGCGGTGAAACGGATCATCCGATATATCAAAGGAACAATCAATCTCGGAATTTGGTATCCTATGGGAACAAGTTTGGACATTGTTGGATACTCAGATGCCGATTGGGCAGGATCAGTGGATGACCGGAAAAGCACGAGTGGTGCATGCTTCTATCTTGGCCATTGCCTTGTTGCATGGCACAGTAAAAAGCAGAATTGCATAGCACTCTCGACTGCCGAAGCGGAGTATATTTCTGCAGGAAGTTGTTCAACCCAATTGATTTGGATGAAAAGCGTGTTGAGCGATTTCCGGATTTCAGCATCTTCGGTAACCATTTTATGTGACAACACTAGTGCTATTAACATTTCAAAAAACCCTGTGTTGCACTCTAGAACAAAACATATTGAACTTAGATATCATTTTCTTAGAGAGCTAGTTGAATCAAATATTCTTCAACTGTCATATATTTCAACTGAGGATCAATTAGCTGATATTTTAACAAAACCTTTGGATCAAAAACGTTTTATTCACTTGCGTAAAGCAATTGGCATGCTTTCCTTGAAATAATCTTTTTGAAACCTTTGCTTAGGTTAGGTTTTGTTTTTGTTTTTGTTTTGTTCATTATCTATGTTTTGTGCATAGGACATTAATTGAGCATAAATCATAATTGACTTTAATTGCATCCTTTCACACATTTAGAAATTTATTATGCTTTTGATATCATAATATTTCAATGTTGCAATGATCATTTATGTTAATTAAGTCATCTTTTAAGTGATCAAAGTCAATTTCTCTCTCAATGATCTCTTGGTATAGTCATTATCTTATTTGATTGCTTAGTCGAGTATGAATGCGAGATCAATTTTTGGTTGAATACCTTATATATTAAATAATTGATAGCCAATTGAGGGGGAGTCAAAGAAATGTAAAATGCTCAAAAGATGTGGAAAGAGTTACATCCCAATGAGGAGTGTGAAAACTACCACCACATGGAGGAAAAGAAAAAGAAAAAGATACCCCATGTATGCAAAGCAAATTTTTGTTTTTAAATTGTTGATGAAATGCATATTGAAATACTTGACTCAGTCATATTTCATGGTTGGTATAAGGTGGGATTTTTGATAAAAGATGCTCAAAGAGCCACTCCTTCAACAGATTGTCTAGATATATTATCTAACTTATCTGGGATTTCAAACATCTATTGATCTTTGTACTTCATTTTCTTTACCAAAATTGATGATTTGATAAAGGCATTACGCATAAGATCAGGATAGATGTAATTGAAGTTGTTCAACTTTAAGAGTTTTAATTTCCATAAATTTTCGTTTCATTTTTGAGTATTTTTGATAGATTTAGTATAATCTATTTCTTGTTGTATGAAACGATGATTTTTGTTTAAAGTTGATATGGTAAAGTGCTTACATACTTTTTCTGGATTTTATGGAATTTTTCTAAAATTTTCTGGAGAAAAAGTTGAAGCCGATCCGGATCGGGGTAAGTGATCCGGATCCCGAACGCAGGCTTCTTCCTGCGGGTAGCCGATCCGGATCAAATCTCGATCCGATCCGGATCACGGCTAGGGTTCTTAATAGAACGAAAGGGATTTGATTTCTTTTACCCTAATCTTTTGTTCTCAAGTCTCTAGAGCTTCTCTCTCTAGATTTCTTGCATCTTGGAGCTTTCCAAACTCAAGTTCTTCGATTCCAAGTGAGTTTTATTGATCAAAATCTCGGTTTTTCATTGTTTTTGCTTGTTTGCTCAAAACGTGAGTAGAAAACATGCATCTTTTTCGTTTGTGAATGGTTTTTGATCAAATTTCTTTTGAAATAAGAACTCTGGGTTGATTAGTTTTGATTATATGCTGGGTTTTCTCAAGTTAAACGAATTTTTGGGCTTCGATTTCGAAAAATTCGGTTTTAGGGCATAAAAGAGGAATTTTTGAAAATCATGCGATTGATCTATTTTTAAAATTCTTTTTGCAAAACTAATTTGATTCTTGGCTTCTCTACATGATTATGATTGTTTAGGTACAATTTTTCAAATTTTTGAAAATTGATAATTTTTCATGTGTTCTTGAGTCGGTGTTCACAGGATTTCAAATTTCTTAAAAGCACTTTCTTCAATGGCATTCTCCTGGTTAATCTTGCTGCTGGTCACAATGGTGCACACCCGTGCAACTGTTAAAGAAGAACAAGTTGACTCACCTCGAGACAAGACAAAAACTGATGATAGCTCTGACTATGATGATGAAGAATGGGAAGAGTTTTTCAAAGAGGTTCAACAAAAAATTGATGAGGAAGATAGGGAATTTTTGAAGAACAAAAAGCTAAAGAAATCTGCCTCAACGACGAGACAATATACAAGACGAAGAAGTGTCAACAGAAGCGGTATTCAGATTACTGAGCCTCTTACTAGAGCACGTTCACTTTCTGGAATTCTACAGAGTAAGTCACCATGGACTGAGGGCCAGAATGCACCATCTACATCTACGCAGAATCCATCAACCTCCGAAAGAATGTCTGCTGACACAGATGCGTTGGCATCCATTCGCCAAGAACAGCAAAGACTGTCTGCTGAACAGGAAAGGCTGTCCAGAGATCTTCAGCACATTTCATCTGAGCATAAGAAAATCAAGAAGAAATATTCTAATATTTCGAAGATGCTTAAGGGGATTTTAAGCAAACTGAGCTGTACCAGTTCAGATAATTCAGACTAAACAAGTTTGCGTGCAGGCTTTTCTTTTTGTGCAGATTTGTGCAGACCTTTTAGGATTTAGTTCTCTTTTTACTTTACTTTAGTTCAGTTCTTAGGTTTTTCAAGTTAATGGAACTTCTAACTCTCCTTACATTTAGTAGTTTTGACTACGTTTTGGCTTTGTTTTGTGACAAAAAGGGGGAGAGAGTTTAGAGAGAACTTGAACAATGATGATACAATGATGATGTGAAAACTGTGTGAATGTGTGAACATTAAGGTAAGTATGACTTCAACTTCAACTTTATTTTTTATTTGATGATTTGTTGCATGTCCCTACTAACTATTTGACTAACTATTTGGGCATGTAATATGACTAACAAGTTGATGTTGGACTAACATCTTGTGACATTTGGTTTTTGAATGCTTAGAAGATATGTTGGTTTTTGTCTATGATTCTCTTACATATCTGATTTTTCAAATGTCATGATGAGAATAAACTCTATCTCTGTACTTGGTTGTGTATGTTTCAATTCTTGAGGTATCTAACGAATTCTTTTGTCAAGAATGATTTCTTTGTGCAGAGATTACAGATGTCTAAGTCTAGAGTCTGTCTTAGGAGTTTATCTCATGTTTTTGAAATTTTTGGATCTCCATTGTAAATTTTTGTTGTATGGTGATATCAACAAAAATACCTTTTTGAATTTTCTTTTGTGGATCTGTGTTTTGTCACGAAACCGCCAAAGGGGGAGATTGTTACGGAATTTGAGTTGGCGTATTTCGTGAAAGTGTTAAGTCTTGAAGATTGAAGATGAAGAACTTTGGATCATATACCTCAATCTCAAGAAAGAAGAATTCAAAAGGATCAGGTATGTTTAACTAAAGATTTTGATGATCCGAATACTTCTTATAGTGTAGAAACACCTGGAAGAATTTTAATTGCATAAAAATCAAAAACTGGACATGGGACATGTTCAGGATCCGGATCAGAGCCAGCAATCCGGATCCCGAAGGTTGTTGTTCATACAATACTTCAATCCGGATCCTAGAAGATTGTGATCCGGATCCCGAATGTTATGTTTTCCAAATGTATGAACGATCCGGATCGGGGACTACGATCCGGATCCCGAACCCTTGGATTTCTGGAATCGTCATTCTCTTTACGACGATCCGGATCGCAGTAATCCGATCCGGATCGCCGTCCGTAAAAATTTCCAGAAAAGGTTGTTTTTGATCCGTATCTTCTTCCAATGGTTTCTAACCTATAAATAGACCCTATGATTCATTTTTAGGGTTAAGCATGAATCGGTAAAACATAGAAAAAATATACCGAAAGAGAAAGATCCACATATAGAGAAGAAAGGAAATCAATAGATTAATTCTATGTTTCTTCATCTATATTGATTGATTTGATTCTAGGTTTTCCATACTCAGATTTTGAGTAGAATCAAATCAATGAATACTTAGATGGTATTTCCGATCTATTTCTAATCTAAGTATTCGGCGGATCATCACCACCCAAAAACAACGATTTACCCTAAATCGGCGCGTGGACTCGCGTGGCCTTGTGGATTCAAGGTGCAACCGCTCTCGTGGATTCGGAGCGAGGTACGTTCGTGGATTCGAAGCGTGCTACTGGGTGAAGACCGTGGATTCGGTCGGACGTCGTGGACTCGACGTTGGACGCTGTGGATTCAGCGTTGGGCGCGGATCGTGGATTCGAGAAGCGTCGTGGAGCGAGCGGAGAAGATCTACTAGGAGCGTATGGTAAAAGGTTGAGTCGTCTGTGAGTACGTTATATCACCTTGTACGTGTGTTAATTCTAGTGGATTTCGCCGTGTTATCGGTCCCGTGGTTTTTTACTCCGGTTTGGAGTTTTTCCACGTAAAAATCTTGCGTGTTCTTTTTATTTCCGCATTGGGTTTTATTGCGCAATGATTTTTTGAGTGTTTATTGTTTACACCTATTCACCCCCCTCTAGGTGTTTTTTCCCCTATTTAGATCCATATTAGTATAACCCAACAAGTGGTATCAGAGCGGGAATAGGGTTGTAAACAATGGTTGAAGGTGGAAACATCAATCGACCCCCTTTCTTTGATGGAACAAATTATGCGTACTGGAAAGTACGGATGAAAGCCTTTTTAATTTCCATCGACGAAAGGGTGTGGCAATCAATTGAATTAGGATGGTCTAATCCAACTGAAATATTTCTGATGTTCGCACCTTAAAACCTAGGTCGAAATGGACCAAGGAAGAGATAGATTCATCTTCTTACAATGGCAAAGGAATTAATGCTCTATTTAATGCTTTGTCACAAACAGAGTTCTCTCGCGTCTCAGCATGTGAGACTGCGAAAGAAATCTGGGATGTTCTTCAAGTTACGCATGAGGGAACTAACCTTGTGAAGATTCAGAAACTGCAAATGCTTACGAGCAAGTTTGACTCTATCTCTATGGCAGAGAATGAATCTTTCACTGACTATTACACACGATTGCAAGACATCGTAAACTCATGTGCTAACTTGGGAGAGAAGATTCCAGAATTTAAAGTTGTAAGAAAAATTCTAAGAACTCTTCCTGAACGATTTCGCCCGAAGGTCGCAGCCATTGAAACAATTAAACACCCGGACGAAATGCGTGTAGAAGAATTAGTTGGTGCATTACAAACTTATGAAATGACATTTCCTACTAACTATTCTTCTGGAAAGGCATCCTCTTCTAAGTCTTCAGGTTATGCATTGAAATCAACTAAAGAAGAAGACGCGGATTCATCCTCCTCGGACGATGACGAGAACCTATCTATGGAGGACTTTGAGAAGCAGCTCGCTCTCTTGACAAGGAAGTTTCGCCGCAACTTTCGAAGGGGTAATCCAAGCAAAACTCCATCCTTCGGAAAGTCCAAGAAAGGCAAGGGTTCTTCAAGCTACAAGTCAAGAAAGCAAGAGAACTTCTCAAAGGATAAGAAAAGTTCAGAGGGACAAGTCCAGTGCTTCAAATGTCGAGGCTACGGCCACATTGCAACGGAGTGTCCCAACAAGAATCCGGCAAAGAAGAAAGCGATGCAAGTCGTCACTTGGGATGACAACTCCACGTCAAATGAGTCATCCTCAAGTGATGAAGAAGACAACGCGACAGCATTCCACGCGTCCACTACATCTTCACCCTTCATGTGCTTGATGGCAAGTACCTCCGATTCCTTGTCCAACTCCTCCCTGTTGAAAAGAACGCAACGGACATGAATCGAGCAATTCTGAAGGTGAAGATTTTGCTCTTGCCTACCATAAGCTTTTGAGGGATTCAAAGAAACTGGCAAAGCAAAACCGGGGTTGAGAGGGAGATTGCAGGATCTCGAAGAAGAAGCAAAAAGGGCAACTTCTCTCTCAAACGCTCTTGAAGTGGAAAGGGATAATTTAGTCAAAGCAAATGTTTCCCTTCAAGAGTTCCCTTCAAGAGGAAAATGAGCTTCTCGAGAAAGAACATACAAATTTGGTGGACAAAGCGAATTATTTCTTGAAGCTCTACGGCGAGGCTCGACAGGAAAAATGGAAATGACAAAGACCATTCTCCAACTAAAGGATGACTTAAAGAGATTTTCTTCTGGAAGGAGTAAGTTGGACAGACTTCTTGGTCTTGGTCAAACAAATAAGTTCGGCCTCGGATACACTCAAACTGGAGACATTCCAAGTTCGAGTGGGACAGTATTTGTGCCTCAGTCGGTATCTCCTCCTCCGACACCGGAATTCACGACAAGCAACGACAACAAGCCTACTCATCCTCCTCGGGATCGTCAAGATCTAAGGTATGTTTTCGTTGTGGCATTTCAGGGCACATAAGGAGAAATTGCAAGATGGGAGCCAAACGCACACCTCAAGCACCTCTTGCAATGACTACCAAAAGGGTGATTCCTCAGAAATCAATGCAAACTCTTCAAAGGAAAAGAGCCTTGGTAGTTCACCGCTCAAGACGACATCATCAAGGAGCAGCAATCTTCGAACAAGACGCTTTCACCTAGGAGAATAACTTCACGACCATTACCGACGCATTCCAAAAAGGTTTGGGTGCGCAAAGGTGAAATTTTTCCTTGTCTTGTTACCAATATTTCCTTGCATGCATATGATAGTTCGTCTTGGTATCTGGATAGCGGGTGTTCCCGTCACATGACCGGTGACAAAAACTGTTTTCAAAACTTTGAGAAAATCTCCGGAGGACTTGTTGTTTTCGGAGATGGTCGGTCTTCCAAAATTGTTGGAAAGGGAACGGTAGCTATTCCAGATGGCCCGGTTTTGAAAAATGTGTTATTTGTCATGGCCTTAAGACTAACCTCATAAGCATAAGTCAACTTTGTGATAATGGTTATTCAGTTAATTTTTCATCTGATAAATGTACTGTAACTGACAAGAACCATGTTTTCTTTTTAAAAGGGGTTAGATCAGAAAACAATTGTTATGTAGTTCCTACTAAATTTCTGAAAAATGTAACCTAGCATCTTTGAAAAATGAAACACTTTGGCATGAAAGGCTAGGTCACATAAACTTTAAGGAACTTGCTAGAATTTCGAACAAAGATGTGGTCAAGGGGGTTCCTAAACTTTCTTTTGAACAAAACATTGTGTGTGGCGGTTGCCAAAAGGGAAAACAGTCTAGGACTGCACACAAGAACTTGAACCACATAGGTACAAAACGGCCTTTGGAACTTTTGCACATGGATTTAATGGGGCCAACTCGTCAACCATCCTTGGGAGGTAAATGGTATATTTTCTTATTGGTTGATGATTTTTCTAGATATACTTGGGTAGCATTTTTAAAAGAAAAAGCTGATACTTTTGATTCTTTTCACGAAATCTGCCATCGTATTATGATTGAAAAGAATGAAAAGATTACTCGAGTTAGAAGTGATAGAGGTGGAGAATTCATAAATTCTAAATTCATTGATTTTTGCATTTCAAATGGCATTAAACATGAATTCTCAGCACCCTATACACCTCAACAGAATGGTGTAGTCGAGCGCAAAAACAGGGTCGTACAGGAGATGGCACGTGTTATGCTTCATAGCCGGAACCTACCGTTATATTTTTGGGCTGAAGCGGTGAACACGGCTGTCTATGTAATTAATCGAGTGTATTTGCGCCCGGGGACTTTGAATACACCATATGAACTATGGTTTTGTAGAAAACCTAACATCAAATATTTTCGTATCTTTGGGAGTCGGTGTTTTATTTTGCGTGACCGCGAGAATCTTGGAAAATTTGACTCTCGAAGTGACGAAGGGATTTTCTTAGGTTATTCTACAAACAGCAGAGCATATCGAGTTTTTAACTTAGAATCTAAGACGATCGTAGAATCGATAAATGTTAAGGTAGATGAAGCTTTTCACTTTGAATCTGAAAAATCTACCCTCGATATCTCTCTTGATGATGATACACCTGCTAATGCATCTTCTTCTAACAATTCTTTCGATAATAATGTTGATGCATCTAACGGTTCTTCAAGCTTATCTGATGTGCAGGAATCATCTCGTGTACCTCCGACTACTCCTTTACCTCAAACGTTACGCATCTCCAAGGATCATCCTGAATCGAACATCATTGGAGATCCACAAGAAGGAGTTAGAACTCGGAGACAATTGGTTTGCGGATTCGCATGCTATGTATCTTTAATCGAACCAAAGAATGTTGATGAAGCTCTTCAAGATGACTACTGGATTGAAGCAATGCAGGAAGAGCTCCATCAATTTGAGCGAAACAAAGTCTGGGAATTAACGAAGCCTCCGAAGCAACACAATGTGATAGGTACCAAATGGATTTTCAAGAACAAGAAAAATGAAGATGGTACTATCATCAGGAACAAAGCAAGGTTAGTTGCTCAAGGCTACTCTCAAGTAGAAGGTATAGACTTTGATGAAACTTTCGCCCCTGTAGCTAGACTCGAGTCCATTCGTATCTTATTTGCGATAGCTTGTCATTTTAAAATCAAATTATTTCAAATGGACGTTAAGAGCGCATTTTTAAATGGATTTTTAAATGAGGAAGTTTATGTGGCTCAACCGAAAGGTTTTGTGGATCATAAACTACCTAACCATGTTTTTCGTCTGAAAAAGGCTCTTTACGGTCTGAAACAAGCACCGCGAGCATGGTACGAAAGGTTGACAAAGCACCTTTTGGAAAAGGGCTATACTCGAGGGGGAGCTGACAGGACTCTCTTTGTGAAGCATTATCAAAACAATTTCATAGTTGCTCAAATCTATGTCGATGACATTGTTTTTGGCGCAACAAGAGATAATGATGCTTCTAAATTCGCGGAGACCATGGAAAGCGAATTTGAGATGTCCATGATGGGCGAATTGACTTATTTTCTTGGATTACAAGTTAAACAAAACGATGAAGGCATTCACTTGTGTCAATCCAAGTATGCATGGAGTTGGTCAAAAAGTTTGATCTAGAAAATTCTAAGGATTTTCCGACTCCAATGGGAACTAGCCATAAGGGACTTGGAAGTGAATCACATAGTGAGAATGTAGACGAGAAACTGTATCGCAGTATGATTGGAAGTCTACTATATCTCACGGCTAGTCGCCCGGATATATCCTTCAGTGTTGGGATTTGCGCGAGATATCAATCAGCACCGAAGGAGGTTCACCTGAAAGCGGTGAAACGGATCATCCGATATATCAAAGGTACAATCAATTTCGGAATTTGGTATCCTATGGGAACAAGTTTGGATATTGTTGGATACTCAGATGCCGATTGGGCTGGATCAGTGGATGACCGGAAAAGCACGAGTGGTGCATGCTTCTATCTTGGCCATTGCCTTGTTGCATGGCACAGTAAAAAGCAGAATTGCATAGCACTCTCGACTGCCGAAGCGGAGTATATTTCTGCAGGAAGTTGTTCAACCCAATTGATTTGGATGAAAAGCGTGTTGAGCGATTTCCGGATTTCAGCATCTTCGGTAACCATTTTATGTGACAACACTAGTGCTATTAACATTTCAAAAAACCCTGTGTTGCACTCTAGAACAAAACATATTGAACTTAGATATCATTTTCTTAGAGAGCTAGTTGAATCAAATATTCTTCAACTGTCATATATTTCAACTGAGGATCAATTAGCTGATATCTTAACAAAACCTTTGGATCAAAAACGTTTTATTCACTTGCGTAAAGCAATTGGCATGCTTTCCTTGAAATAATCTTTTTGAAACCTTTGCTTAGGTTAGGTTTTGTTTTTGTTTTTGTTTTGTTCTTTATCTATGTTTTGTACATAGGACATTAATTGAGCATAAATCATAATTGACTTTAATTGCATCCTTTCATGCATTTAGAAATTTATTATGCTTTTGATATCATAATATTTCAATGTTGCAATGATCATTTATGTTAATTAAGTCATCTTTTAAGTGATCAAAGTCAATTTCTCTCTCAATGATCTCTTGGTATAGTCATTATCTTATTTGATTGCTTAGTCGAGTATGAATGCGAGATCAATTTTTGGTTGAATACCTTATATATTAAATAATTGATAGCCAATTGAGGGGGAGTCAAAGAAATGTAAAATGCTCAAAAGATGTGGAAAGAGTTACATCCCAATGAGGAGTGTGAAAACTACCACCACATGGAGGAAAAAGAAAAAGAAAAAGATACCCCATGAATGCAAAGCAAATTTTTGTTTTTAAATTGTTGATGAAATGCATATTGAAATACTTGACTCAGTCATATTTCATGGTTGGTATAAGGTGGGATTTTTGATAAAAGATGCTCAAAGAGCCACTCCTTCAACAGATTGTCTAGATATATTATCTAACTTATCTGGGATTTCAAACATCTATTGATCTTGGTATTTCATTTTCTTTACCAAAATTGATGATTTGATAAAGGCATTACGCATAAGATCAGGATAGATGTAATTGAAGTTGTTCAACTTTAAGTGTTTTAATTTCATAAATTTTCGTTTCATTTTTGAGTATTTTTGATAGATTTTGTATAATCTATTTCTTGTTGTATGAAACGATGATTTTTGTTTAAAGTTGATATGGTAAAGTGCTTACATACTTTTTCTGGATTTTATGGAATTTTTCTAAAATTTTCTGGAGAAAAAGTTGAAGCCGATCCGGATCGGGGTAAGTGATCCGGATCCCGAACGCAGGCTTCTTCCTGCGGGTAGCCGATCCGGATCAAATCTCGATCCGATCCGGATCACGGCTAGGGTTTTAATAGAACAAAGGGATTTGATTTCTTTTACCCTAATCTTTTGTTCTCAAGTCTCTAGAGCTTCTCTCTCTAGATTTCTTGCATCTTGGAGCTTCCAAACTCAAGTTCTTCGATTCCAAGTAAGTTTTATTGATCAAAATCTCGGTTTTTCACAGTTTTTGCTTGTTTGCTCAAAACGTGAGTTGAAAACATGGATCTTTTTCGTTTGTGAATGGTTTTTGATCAAATTTCTTTTGAAATAAGAACTCTGGGTTGATTAGTTTTGATTATATGCTGGGTTTTCTCAAGTTAAACGAATTTTTGGGCTTCGATTTCTAAAAATTCGGTTTTAGGGCATAAAAGAGGAATTTTTGAAAATCATGCGATTGATCTATTTTTAAAATTCTTTTTGCAAAACTAATTTGATTCTTGGCTTCTCTACATGATTATGATTGTTTAGGTACAATTTTTCAAATTTTTCAAAATTGACAATTTTTCATGTGTTCTTGAGTTGGTGTTCACAGGATTTCAAATTTCTTAAAAGCACTTTCTTCAATGGCATTCTCCTGGTTAATCTTGCTGTTGGTCACAATGGTGCACACCCGTGCAACTGTTAAAGAAGAACAAGTTGACTCACCTCGAGACAAGACAAAAACTGATGATAGCTCTGACTATGATGATGAAGAATGGGAAGAATTTTTCAAAGAGGTTCAACAAAAAATTGATGAGGAAGATAGGGAATTTTTGAAGAACAAAAAGCTAAAGAAATCTGCCTCAACGACGAGACAATATACAAGACGAAGAAGTGTCAACAGAAGCGGTATTCAGATTACTGAGCCTCTTACTAGAGCACGCTCACTTTCTGGAATTCTACAGAGTAAGTCACCATGGACTGAGGGCCAGAATGCACCATCTGCATCTACGCAGAATCCATCAACCTCCGAAAGAATGTCTGCTGACACAGATGCGTTGGCATCCATTCGCCAAGAACAGCAAAGACTGTCTGCTGAACAGGAAAGGCTGTCCAGAGATCTTCAGCACATTTCATCTGAGCATAAGAAAATCAAGAAGAAATATTCTAATATTTCGAAGATGCTTAAGGGGATTTTAAGCAAACTGAGCTGTACCAGTTCAGATAATTCAGACTAAACAAGTTTGCGTGCAGGCTTTTCTTTTTGTGCAGATTTGTGCAGACCTTTTAGGATTTAGTTCTCTTTTTACTTTACTTTAGTTCAGTTCTTAGGTTTTTCAAGTTAATGGAACTTTTAACTCTCCTTACATTTGTAGTTTTGACTACGTTTTGGCTTTGTTTTGTGACAAAAAGGGGGAGAGAGTTTAGAGAGAACTTGAACAATGATGATACAATGATGATGTGAAAACTGTGTGAATGTGTGAACATTAAGGTAAGTATGACTTCAACTTCAACTTTGTTTTTTATTTGTGATTTGTTGCATGTCCCTACTAACTATTTGACTAACTATTTGGGCATGTAATATGACTAACAAGTTGATGTTGGACTAACATCTTGTGACATTTGGTTTTTGAATGCTTAGAAGATATGTTGGTTTTTAACTATGATTCTCTTACATATCTGATTTTTCAAATGTCATGATGAGAATAAACTCTATCTCTGTACTTGGTTTTGTATGTTTCAATTCTTGAGGTATCTAACGAATTCTTTTGTCAAGAATGATTTCTTTGTGCAGAGATTACAGATGTCTAAGTCTAGAGTCTGTCTTAGGAGTTTATCTCATGTTTTTAATTTTTGGATCTCCATTGTAAATTTTTGTTGTATGGTGATAGCAACAAAAATATCTTTTTGAATTTTCTTTTGTGGATTTGTGTTTTGTCACGAAACCGCCAAAGGGGGAGATTGTTACGGAATTTGAGTTGGCGTATTTCGTGAAAGTGTTAAGTCTTGAAGATTGAAGATGAAAGAACTTTGGATTATATACCTCAATCTCAAGAAAGAAGAATTCAAAAGGATCAGGTATGTTTAACTAAAGATTTTTGGTGATCCGAATACTTCTTATAGTGTAGAAACACCTGGAAGAATTTTAATTGCATAAAAATCAAAAACTGGACATGGGACATGTTCAGGATCCGGATCAGAGCCAGCAATCCGGATCCCGAAGGTTGTTGTTCATACAATACTTCAATCCGGATCCTAGAAGATTGTGATCCGGATCCCGAATGATATGTTTTCCAAATTGTATGAACGATCCGGATCGGGGACTACGATCCGGATCCCGAACCCTTGGATTTCTGGAATCGTCATTCTCTTTACGACGATCCGGATCGCAGTAATTCCGATCCGGATCGCCGTCCGTAAAAATTTCCAGAAAAGGTTGTTTTTGATCCGTATCTTCTTCCAATGGTTTCTAACCTATAAATAGACCCTATGATTCATTTTTAGGGGCATGAATCGGTAAAACATAGAAAAATATTACCGAAAGAGAAAGATCCACATATAGAGAAGAAAGGAAATAACTAGATTAATTCTATGTTTCTTCATCTATATTGATTGATTTGATTCTAGGTTTTCCATACTCAGATTTTGAGTAGAATCAAATCAATGAATACTTAGATGGTATTTTCGATCTATTTCTAATCTAAGTATTCGGCGGATCATCACCACCCAAAAACAACGATTTACCCTAAATCGGTGCGTGGACTCGCGTGGCCTTGTGGATTCAAGGTGCAACCGCTCTCGTGGATTCGGAGCGAGGTACGTTCGTGGATTCAAAGCGTGCTACTGGGTGAAGACCGTGGATTCGGTCGGACGTCGTGGACTCGACGTTGGATGCTGTGGATTCAGCGTTGGGCGCGGATCGTGGATTCGAGAAGCGTCGTGGAGCGAGCGGAGAAGATCGACTAGGAGCGTATGGTAAAAGGTTGAGTCGTCTGTGAGTACGTTATATCACCTTGTACGTGTTTTAATTCTAGTGAATTTCGCCGTGTTATCGGTCCCGTGGTTTTTTACTCCGGTTTGGAGTTTTTCCACGTAAAAATCTTGCGTGTTATTTTTTATTTCCGCATTGGGTTTTATTGCGCAACGATTTTTGAGTGTTTATTGTTTACACCTATTCACCCCCCTCTAGGTGTTTTTTCCCCTATTTAGATCCATATTAGTACAACCCAACAACCCATGCGAACAATTCGGTGGATTGCTCCTTTAGGTGCATGACCGCGTCCTTCGTGTTCTCCTGCAGTTGGTCAATTGCTCGACGACCTGGGACAATGTCTTCTCGATCGCGATGATTCGATCTTTCTGTGCGAACATCCTCTCCACCCGTTCGTTAGTCTGAGCAAGCTACAGTTCCAAGTCGGCTAATCGCTCCCGGTTACTTCGATGCCTTTCGAATTCACCTTGGTCTTCGTTGTCCGCCACCGCGGCTCGTACCACCGTCACTGTTTGTTGCGTTGCCGTGCTCGTCTCTCCAGCATGGCTTTTGCCTCGCGCTATGTCATCTCGGTCGAATCCCGGGCTCTGATAGCAATCGCTTGACGAAACCCGTGCGGCGCTCGTCCGTCACTTGCACGAACGAGCCAGCCAAAATTGTCTCGAGGTACAACTCCTCAAATTGTATCAAGCGAGAATCGAGAGAAAGACAACCAATGGTCCTGTAAATAAGCACAAACAATTGATATTTTATTGATTAGCGAAAGTAGATTACAATGAAAGAGGAACACGACTCGACTTGGTCGGGCACAGGCCGTTGAGGCAAAATGAACACCAAAGACACCCCGTTTTTCAAACGGAGTCGGCTCACTTAATACACATCAATCAAACCTTCCCGTACTACCCTATATTGGCATCCCCCCCTTTGGCACCCCGGGGGTATGAACGTGCTCACTGAGGGGTACGTTTTTTCTGCCCGCACATCCATAGGAAAATAGGCCTCTTGGCCCATGTCCGACACGCGCCCGGCTCAACCCGACGCATAAGCGGCCATCATTAGCGGAATGCCTATGTCTCTTTGGATGCGTAGTACAAGCGAACTCACGAGTGCCAATCGGATGCCAATTTACAAGCAAATGCCCAACCCAAAAAGGAAAAATCCTATGTCGACGACGTGTCCGACAACATTTAGAGACTCGATGCGTTATTGACGAAGTCAGGCCCGTTGATGGTTGGAAAAGGGGCATAACAGTACGCTCGGAGGGCTACTGGAAGGCCGCCAGCCGCACGATGGAGGGATTGAGAAGCTGAGAGGAGGAAGGCGCGAGAAGGGGCCAACACGTGGCCATGAAGGTCGCCAACAGCCGCTAAATCGAATACCTAGAAGGCGGCAAGAGAGCAGAGAAAGAGCTCGGAGGAGGAAAGAGAGTAGAGAGAGAGAGGGCACGAGGAGGAGCGGTCACGTCCCCACCACTCCTTTTTGAGAAGCGCAAGGGCCACACATAGCAGAGAAAGGGCTCGAACCACAACTTTTTGAGAAGCGCAAAGGCCACGTATACCGCACGGATCGCTACTACTCGTAGGATCGAGGGGCTAGAATCATGCTGGCCGCACGATGGAGGGTCTGAAAAGAAGCGAGGAGGAAAGAGAGTAGAGAGCGAGAGGGCGCGAGCAGAGACCGCCAGTTCTCGTAAGATCGAGGGGCTGAAAGAATATCAACCGTAGAATCGGGAGTCTGAAAAGCTTAGATGAGTAAAAAGAGCAGCGAGAGAGAGAGAGAGAGAGAGAGGGCGCAATGAGGGGCCACTTATACCAGGATCGAGAGGCTGAGGAGGAGAGAGAGGAGAGAGAGAGAGAGAGAGGGCTCGAGGAGGGCTGCCACGTTGCCTCCTAGAACCGTCAATAATAAGATTAGAGATCTGTACAACTCTAATAATCGTGCGATTCGATTTTAATTCGGACGGAAATTTTTGCCACCTGTACTCACCAACCAAATTAAGCTGGCTAGGATACGGGTCGGTTTCGGTTCCAAATCGCCACCCTCCCCAGCTGTCGCCGTCCGTCTAGCTATGATGGTGCTAAAGAAGGCGGCGACAAGCGCGTGCCCGAAGACGGTGGCGAGTCTGGTCGACCTCGCCAACCTCCCCTCCACGCTGCGGGAGTTTGCCGGGCAGTCCCAGATGTCCCGCCTCGCCTTCTTCGTCCGCGTCTGGTCCTACATCAAGGATCATAATCTCCAGGTATGCCCGTATCCCTCTAGATTCTTCTAGAATCTACTAGGTTCTTCTATTGTGGATTTGATTGTTCAAGTTGGTAATTTGATTGTTTTTCTTTTGGATTACTCGGGACACCATGTGATTAGCCATTTGCATCTGTTCATTTGGTGAATTTACAGAGAAAAGTTGATGGTTAAGAAGGATTATAGAACCCTAAGGTTCAGGATTACGATAAGAACATATAGACGTAACCAGAACTTTGGGTCATTAGGAAATGGCCTAAACCCTAAAACCCTAAACCTAAGGCCTCGTTTGGTATTCTTGCCGTTCTTTTATTTTTATAAATAAAATTCCTATATGAAATGGTATAAAAAGGGATGGTGAATTGCTTGCAATCCTTACATCCAAGGTATTTATTTGGCAACAAAAAATAAATAAATTTTGAAGTAAATATTTTTATTTTTTACTTCCAAGAATTTTCTTTTAAACAAGTTGTCATCTATCACTTGGCCACAATACATTGCAAGCTAACTAATTATGACAATGAAATGAAAGTTTTTCCTCTGGTATATTAAATTATCTAGAATTTGTATTTGCAAAAAAAAATGGTAATGATGCCAAATGGGGCCTAACCTTTCTATTCATTTTGGTTTGAGTCATTTGACGACTCTACAAAATTTTGAATTGGATTGTTCAAAGTTGGTAAATTTCCTTTTTGGATAGCTGAGGACTTGGTGCGATTAACCATTTACATGCGTTTGTTCGGAGAACTTGCGGAAAATTTGATGGCTAAGAAGGATAACTAAAATCTTTAGGGTTTACGTGTTTGCAGTTTTTGGGCATGTTTATCCTGCTGATAATACTTTTTAAACTGCGCATCAGGTTTGAAAGTGAAAAGTTGAATATTTGCCCTTCTCTTTTTACTAGGTCATCTCATGAATAAGTTGCATTTGTTCATTTTTCAAAGCTTTTAGGAGTATAAATGTAGTTTGGAATTTCTTGATTAGTAGTATCTAGGGAAAACACCAGAAATTTGGACAGAGATTTGTACAATCATCAAAAGCAAGATAACCAAAGTAATGGGGGCTCTCTACTTGTAGAATTGGTTGTGTTCCTTTTTACTGTGCATTTATATTGGATCCATATTTTAAATCATATTTTTAAGGAACTGTAAGATGTTTTTCTCATTCATCTAGCTATGGGCTTGTCACTTTCTCTAGCAATTCCCTGGATTTCAGAATATCCTGATATGAACGCTGTTGGAATGTCTAAATACCTTCTCTAGTCTATTGAGAACGAGTGAATTGTCCAATGAAGGAAATATACCTATACCAATACCTTGAATCCTTTTAATAGGAAGGTCGGGGCATAGTTGGAGCTCAAGTAGTAGAAGATAATTGTTGAGATTTTATTTTATTTTATTTTCTATTTACTGTTTAGGCTAGCTACATATAAATTGGTTGTATTAAAATCTAGTGTTAGTTACATCTTAGTCCCTAAAGTCCGGGTCCAATACTAGTTTAGTCACTAGTTTTAAACCTTGCAATTAAAGATCTATAGTTTAATATGTATAACAATCAAGTCCTTGTAGCTTTTAAATAGGCCACGATCAAGTCCCATTATTCTTCATCTCTATAATCCAACAAAAATGACATTTGATTATATATATAAACATCCGTTGTTGCTTAGAAGCTTCAATTGCATGTAAATATCACCTAACAAACTCACATGTTTCACCTGAAAACCATTCCATTGCCAAGAATTTTGATAGTTAAATTGTCCTTCATGTGATATAAATGAGTTTTTTTTAGACGAGATTTGGAAACAATTGAATCTCTAGATAGTGTTGGATACTCATATGGACGACTAGGTGCCATCTTTGTTTGGTTTTACATGAGAAGAGCAATAGAGGGTCTTTGTTTTTATATTTATTAAACTATAGGGGCCTTTACTTGCAAGGTTTGAAATACATGACCAAATTGATATCTGACCCTAACTTTAATGACAAAAATGTAATTGACCTTAGATTTTATTTGAGGTAAGTTCTCATGTAACCCTAGCTATAATTTCAGCAACCTTACTCTTTCGATAACCATCTAGAGAACCTCACTCCGCTTTGTCCTGTTGTTGATTTGCTATTTGCAATTACTTTTTTGAGGAAAATCAGTATTGGCAAAAGTGAATCTCCTTGATATACACTCCTTTAACACCCACAGAAACCAATAGTGTGTTCTAGCATGTTTAGCGGCTACAACTCTATGTTTTCCCTATTGCACATACATATGCTAATATCCCTCCTAAATTCTATTACTTGTAGGTGAACCCCACAAATTTTGTTACTCATATGTGAGTGCTACACATTTTATGAACAAAGAATCTAAAGATGTGATCTTCAGCTTACAACATATAAATATAATCATAAGTATCATTTATGAATAATTTAATGTTTGAAAAGACGAGCCTAGGCGCGAGGCGCGGGCCTCAGTGCCTCAGGGCATGATGCGCGCGCCTCAGACGCGTCTCGTGATATTTAAATTTAATGGGTCTAGGGTTTGGATTTTCAGGTCTTAAATTTTTTCAATATATATTCTAAAATGTTAAGGGATTGAAAAAAATTCATAATTTGAACCTTTTTTTTTTTTTTTTTTCTTGGTCATTCTCTCTTCCCCCAATGGCAGTAAGGCAGCAAGCGTTTTTAAGTTGAAAGTTGAAACATATATTTTTTCTTTTTAGTTTGAGAATATTTATACATGTGATTTTTTTATTTTTTTATGATTATTTTATTTTTTGTATGGCTATTTTAATTTTTTTTTTTAATGTAAAATATATCTAATTAAACTACGCTTGTAAAGAGTATTTTATTTTTATTAGAAGTGCGCCTCGCCTTCTCGAGGTGTGCGCCTTGCGGTGCACCTCGCGCTTAGGCTTCAAAAGGCCTTTGCGCCTCGCACATTTTCAAACACTGGAATAATTGCAAGTTTCTTTTCGTCTTTCTAACCTCTTTTTACTTTCTTCACTAAAATTAGTCCGCTTGTTTGGGCTGTCTACGAGGTAAATGTTTGGTACCTTAAATTTCCATCTTTATTAAGGTTATCTGTTTATCCAATATATCCTCTTGATGCTGTGTGGTAAAAACCTTCCATCTCTATTTGTAAATTCAACGAGAGACTAAGTTGATGCTTTGCCATAATCAAATACTCAGACGTCAACTTCAGCTTGCGGTGGCCTTTCGTGAAACTAGCTATGTATTAATCTATTTTGCATAGCCTTACTAAAGATGGTAAATCTTTCGAAAAGGAACATATGAAAAGTAAACAACATGTATAGCGAAACATTCTATAAGTATACTTATATTCAAGAAAAATTTAGAGTTTTAAGTTGCTCTAAGCCAAGGTTAGTAGTTTCGACTTTGGTTCTAGCCTAGTTATGTGACTATCAAATTTAGCAATTTCAGGAAGGTTTTAGGAATTTAGGGATGCTTACAGGCTTTGTCAAAAAAAAAAAAAATCACCGAAAATAAAATTTTGGATGAGTGAATTTACACTACACCAAAGAAAAGTTTGCAAAAAAGTTTCATAACAATCTACATGTGTTTTTCTTTTCTTTATAAAGCATACATTCTATAAAATTATAGTAGTACCTTATTATCTTAGAGTACTTACAATAAATAGAGATGGACCTATATGCATAAAACAACCAAATAGTATTAACAAGACAATAACCAACAAACCTTCTAAAAAATTCTTGTAATATACCCAAAAAGTGTCCTATTTGCCAAAAAAGTGTCTCTTTAAAGTATGCCTCACACATCTCTAGTGTTGGAGTCCCTATTTGATTCTAATGTTTATTTGTCTTTGAGATCATCGGGCTGACAAGTTTTGTTGAAGATACGAGACCAAGTACCAGAATTGTTCTCGATGGCATATTTATGCCGTTATTTGGAGCAAATTTCTATATCCCCTTCTATGGTAACGACATTACTCTCTAGCGTGATTTTAGATGCTAAACTAACATTTTTCATTAAACAGTGGTAATACTTACAAGCGTCCTTATTCAGTATTGTAGCCATTTTTTTTTATTTTTTCTTAGGCACAAATTCTATGTGATTAGATTGCGACTCAGCAAGAATTTGTGCCTGAAAAATAGAAAAATGGCAATAGGTACCAAACATTAAATTGAATTTGTGTTTGAAAAATTGAAAAATGACAACAGGTACCAAACACGACCTTTTCTTAACCTTACAAGAGGGAGAAAAAAAGTTGAGGAAGATAGAAAGGAAAAGGAAAAGACAATTCAAAAGACATAATTACAAACGAAGCTAGAAACATGAGCTTCAATGTCACGTTTCGGGCCACAATGGAAGCACTCGGGTGCGCTAACAAACCCGCCGTATGTACGAGGACACACCCCGCACATACGAAATGTCCATCAACAATTTGTCTCAAACACATGTAACAGGAATGTGTATAACATAAAACATGTTTCAGAGTCTATGAACATTTATAGAGCATAGTAGCCACTGTACATATAACATACATTCAACTTATCATAAAGAAATATATATGTCACTATTGGCCTCGCTAGTTAATGTATGTACAATCTGCTATATACAAAATATATGCTGGTGGTCCTCCTCTAGCCCATGAACATCTTGGTAGGAGACGCTATCTAGCTTGCAATCCCCTTCCTTCGATCGAACTATATACAAAATATACGCTGGTGGTCCTCCTCTAGCCCATGAACATCTTGGTAGGAGACGCTATCTAGCTTGCAATCCCCTTTCTTCGATCGAACACTGGCATGGAGGGCTCTGAAAAGAAAAACAACAAACGAGGGCGACACCACTAGGTCTACTAGGGGTAGGAATAGTAAACTGAACAGTAAGAATAACATGGTATAACCGAGCTGAAAATAAACTACTACTGTTTTGCCTCTATGCTACTACTGAAAGCTGTAAATCAGATAATACATGCATCAAGTCAACATAATCGAATAAAGCATTGCTGTATAATCCAATTGCACCGACCGACTCACAAGTCCGGTCAAGCTTGTGCCCGCCTTATGCTCGGTCCCCACTCCCGTAGGTGGTCCGTCAACATGCAAGCTGCCTAGTACATTTATTCCGGCCGCTAGCCTTTGGGAGGGCACTCGAGGGGTGCAACCCCACTGAGTATCATATCACATACCTCTGTTAAACTCAATGTGGTTCATGTAAGCTGTAGTTAAATGTGATGATCAACGAGATCATAATCATACTGTTCAGGTGCCCTCTGGCACAATCATATCGTGTCTCACTAACTATCACTGTCCACTCTCCTGTGGTATTTTTTCAATTTATCCATCTCATGCAAAATCAGGTTATAAGATCTCGTGTAGTGAAAACACAAGATATCTGTATACATCTCTATATACTGAAAGCATACTCATCTCTATCAAATCTCAGATAAGGAAAAATATAAAGCAATCATATAAAGTTCTACATGCTAGCAATATAATCAATTCAACAGGTAGGTGTCTAAATCACTACTATCATCTCAACTATGTCAACAAATCTTCTCAACATACTAAATCATGAAAAATAGACATAGGAGTGAGTTCGCCATTTTCAGCGACATAGAACCCACCTGGATCAGCTTCAAGGAAGGTAGAGAAAAGCACACTCTGATCCTCTCCTCAATACAACACCAAAACTCAATCAAGAAATCCAATGTTCAACCTAAAGCTCCTAAAACTATGAATATAATTACTGCTAACCCAAAATCCCAATCAATACCATTAGTTCATCACTATTTAACAAAACATCTTAGCTAAGATCATCCACACTATATGATGCACAAATACTCTAAAATACAGCCCGTTCCCGTATTCGATACGTATCGGACATGGATACACGTCGGATATGTTCCCGATACGTATCAGATACGGGATTGAAGTATTTGGATTTTTTTTTTTAAAAAAAATCGGATACGGATCGGATATGTTGGGATACGAGGGGACACGTTTTGGGATACGGCGGGACACATTTCAGGATACGGGCGGGATATGGGAGGCGTATTTTTGGATCTAAATGGGTTGGATTATAAACTTTTTAAAAATATCTGCATCCAAAACCATAAGAAATAAAAAAAACCTCTATTTCTTTCGGGTCTAAACGGGTTGGATTTTAAATTTTTTAAAATACCCACATCCAAAACCATAAGAAATTAAAAAAAACACTATTTCCTTTGTGCTACGATCAATTCCTCTTTTATTTTGTTCCGAGATAGAGAGGGCGAGAGAGCGGAACTCTAAACCCTTTTTTGGCGAGCGGAAACGACGATGGAGACCGACGGTGGAGATTGGAAACTCTAAACCCCGAATCTTGCTTGTGGCTATCTTTCTCGTGGACGCTTGTGGCCGGTAGCAAGCTCTCGGTTCTCTCTCTCTCTCTCTCTCTCTCTCTCTCTCTCTCTCGTATTAAACTCCAAAAGCTCTCTCTCTTCTCTCTCTCTCTCTCTCTCTCTCTCTATTAAACTATATGGGTTTTTAAATTTCTCTCTCTCTCTCTCTCTCTCTCTCTCTCTCTCTCTTTTTCATTAGTATTAAATGCCATGGGTTTAGGTATTTAGGGTTTGACTGTTTTTTTTTTTTTAATTGGCCAACAATATTACTGAGCTACAAAGATTATACAAAATAACTTACAGTTTTGTTTCTTTGTTTTTTTTTAAAATGCTAGCATATTTTCTTTTGTTGAAGTCATAAAGATTTATAGTTTACATACTAGAAGTTAGAACCTTTTACAGTTATACTATTTGAAAATAGGCAAAATATGATTGAAGGATTAATTATTTTAGGAATAATTTTATTTAATCAATCCAAAGAGGTTTTTTGGCAATTAAATGATTGCTAAGGATCTCACATATCACATATGTAATTGCATTGTGCTTTTCTATATTGAAATTGTGTATGACTGTATTCGCTATATATTGTTATAATTTATAAATAATGTTATGTTAATTATATCTATTTATCTTGACATGCATAGGAAATGAATAATGAAAGTCAAGCTTTTACCGGTGGTGGTGGTAGTGGTAGTGGTAGCGTAGCGGTGGTAGTAGTACCGGAGGTAGTGGTAGTGGTATCGGAGGTAGTGGTAGTTCAAGTAGCATTAATGATAATACTCCATTATGGAAGTATGTAAGAAAGGTGGAAAAGTTAGGGGATAGTGGAGGAAACATGAGGTTTGAATGCAACTTTTGCAAACAAGTTTATAATGGATCGTATTATAGGGTTAAAGCTCATTTGTTGAGAATTTCAGGACAAGGAATCAGAGGTTGCTCTAAGGTTACTAGCGAAAATATTGTGGAGATGAAAAGACTTGTTGAAGAGGTAGAGTTAAGGTTAAGAAATTTTGTTCCTAAACAAGTTCCTTTGCCAAAAACGACTACTAATCTTTCTTCTGACACAAGTATAAAGAGTATAGGGTTGCCATTTTTCGAGCCAAGAAAAAGAAGGGCAACATCAACACGTGAAACAGCTCTAGAGAAATCTTTCAACATGGCGGCTCGAAATCAGCTACCTTGCGAGATTGCTAGAATGTTTTATTCTGGTGGTTCGCCCTTTAATCTTGCAAGAAACCCTTATTATGTTAGCTCCTATACTTTTGCGGCTAATCATAATATTTCAGGTTATATACCTTCCAATTATGATATGTTGAGAACTAGTCTTCTTCAACAAGAAAGGATAAATATTGAGAGGTTATTGGAGCCTATAAATAGCACTTGGAAGGAGAAGGATTTAAGCATTATATGTGATGGATGGACCGATGCACAAAAAAGGCCTTTAATTAACTTTTTGGGTGTAACAGAGTGGACCGATGTTTCTAAAAGCGGTCAATAGTGAAGAGGAGTATAAGGATAAATATTTATTGCTAACATGATTTCGAAAGTTATTGAAGAAGTTGGACCCCAAAATGAGGTCCAAGTGATAACGGATAATGCTTCCCCTTATGCAAAGTTGTGGGAATGTTGATTGAAGCGCAATTTCCTTTAATATTTTGGACTCCTTGTGTTGTGCACACATTAAACCTTACATTAAAAAATATTTGTGCGGCTAAGAATACCGAGGCCAATGAAGTTACTTTTGATGAATGTAGTTGGATTACTATCATAGCGGAACGCGTAGCATGCATCGAGAATTTTATCTTGAATCATTCCATGAGGTTGGCAATCTTTAATGAGTTTGTCAACTTGAAAATGCTTGCGGTTGCCGAGACTCGATTCGCTTCGGTAATTGTCATCCTAAGACGATTCAAGCACAAATCAAACGGGGTCTCCAAAATATGGTCATTAGTGACAAGTGGGCTAGCTATAGGGAGGATGATGTGGGAAAAGCACAATTGGTAAAAGATAGAATTCTCAACGACTTGTGGCTGGATCAAATTAACTATATTCTTTCTTTTACCGAACCTATATATTAGATGCTTCGGATAGTCGATACCGACAAGCCTTGCTTACATTTGATATATGAAATGTGGGACTCTATGATTGAAAAGGTGAAAGTTGCTATATATAAGCGTGAAAAAAAGAAAGAAGACGAGGAATCGTTATTTTATTCCATTGTGCACAAAATTTTGATTGACTGATGGGCTAAAAGCAATACTTCACTTCATTGCTTGGCACATTCTTTGAACCCTATGTAATTTTTTTTTTTTCCTAAACCTCATTTATACTTTTGTTCATTTGTATTTTGTAATACAACCTTCGTATCCTATTTTTTTTTTTTTTTGTTTTTGTATTCATTAGATCCTATAGCTCATCGTGGATTAACGAGGATCCAAATCGAGTTCCTTTACATAAGTATTTGGAAATATCAAAGATGAGAAACAAGTGCTTAAAAATACTTTTTCCAAATAACGAAGAAAGAAGAGTTGTAAATGAGGAATTTGCAAATTTTTCTACTGCCGGGGAGGGATTTGATGAGCATAACTCAATTGAAGATAGGGGGTTCTTGACTCAGAAGTGATGGGTTGTGCATGGTGTTGCAACATCTATGCTCCAAAATTTAGCCCTAAAGTTACTTGGCCAACCTTGCTCCTCTTCATGTTGCGAGAGGAATTGGAGTACCTACTTATTCATTCACTCCATGAAGAGGAGTAAGATTACGCCACAACGAGCCGAAGATTTAGTATATGTCAATACTAATCTTCACCTTTTATCAAGGAAGGCTCCAGTATATATATGTCTGGCTACTATACTCTTATGAGTACGATCGACTTCGTACTCTAGGGATGTTTACGGGCTTTCTCAAAAAAAAAAAAAAAACTCCGCAAATAAAGTATTGGATCAGTGAATTAACATCACAATAAGAAAAGTTTGCAAAAAAGTTTTATAGCTATCTTCTAGTGTTTTTCTTCTCTTTATAAAGCCTACAACATTTATACAATTATAGTAGTACCTTGATAACATAGAGTATTTACAACAAATAAAGGCAACATATACACACAAAATAGCCAAATAGCATAAAGAAGACGACCACAAACAAATTTTCTAAATTTTTTTTTGCAATATGCCCAAAAAGTGCCCTATTTACCAAAATGGTATCTCTTTGGGCGTGTTTAGTTCGGGTTATCCTCTCAAGATTATGGGCAATTCTTCCAAGATTATTGTGTTTGGTTCATCCAGTCTGTAATCTGATCGGTAATGTAACATTACAAATAATGCAGGATTACTTCGAAAATATTATTGAGTGGGGGGTGGGTATCTTATATTACTGATGGTGGGTTATTTTGCTTGTAATGTAAAATTACAAGTTTACTCCTCCATTCCTCCCAAACCCTTTCAATATGTTATTTTTAAAATTTTAATTTAAAATTTGGAATTGTTAAATTTTAAATTTTAATTTCAAATTCCAAATTTTCAAATTTTCAAAATTTAAAATTTAGATTTTAAATTTTAAAATTTAAATTTCAAATTTTGAATTTTAAATTTCAAATATCAAATTTTAAATTTTAAATTTATATTTTAAATTAAAATATTAAATTCTATATTTTTGTTCAGATTTAAAATTTAAAATTTAAATTCAAATTTTAAATTATTTTAAAATAAATTCAGTAAAAAAATTATTATTTGAAAACAACAAAATTTTTTTGCCCAATAGCTTTATGATCATGTGATTATGCATTATGGTCTTTTTTTATTTATTCTTATATGGGTTGAAATTAATTTTTGACTTTATATATATATATATATATATATATATATATATATATATATATATATATATATATATATATATATATATAGTTCGGCTACTATACCTTTATGAGTACGATCGACTTCATATTCATAAGTTGTTTTCGATGATAGAGTTTGCGAATTGTCGATCCATACCGTTAAACATGACTTTAAGCATTTGAAACTTCTAGAAATAAAATTTTATAATTTTTCGACATCATTTACCTTACGATAAAAAAATCTCAAAATTGACAATTTTTAACAGCCGATATAGTTTGCTTGTTTGACGGTGTAAAAGAATCAGAGTAGGTTGAATTTGTGATAGAAAATTATATTCATTATCTAGAGAGAGATCTTTTACTCCGATCTTAAATTGAAAAATTGGATCCTCTAGGAGGTCGTTCGATTTTGACTGTTCATTTTATGCTTACTTGATGGACTTTATTAAAATTTTGAAGAATTACGAAATTTATTTTCTAGAAGTTTAAAGTGCTTTAGATCACATTTAACGGTATGGATCGTCGATTTGGAAGCTTCATCATCGAAAACAATTTATGAGTACGAAGGAGTCTATACTAGAGCTTGGGGATGGCGAGGAGCTTTAAGAGGAAGCTCAAGGAGGAAGAAGGAACCTTCACTCCCATATTTCAACTTGCAACGACAGAGAGGTGAGTTGGGATTTTTAGAGATTTTGGTTTTCAGGAGTTTAATGGGGGGTTTTGGGTTTTTGATGGTGATAGAACCATTTTTAGGGTTCTTCTTGGTGCTTCAAGAGATCAAGCCCACCCCATTAGTAGAGAGTGTAACAGTCCGAAGAATATTAAGCAAGGTCGATCCACTTTTAGTCAACATCAACCGAGGCCTCTGCATCAGTCGAGTTAGTGTCACGCCCCGAGTTTTAAAAGGCGGTCTGAATTTGTTTTCTTTTTTCAATCAGAGTTTCAAACAGGAATCTCAGGACGTGAACAGATCGCCACGTGCATAGAAAATTCTCTGTCCACTCAAACAAAGTCTTTCCTATACACGCACAGCTAGGCAGATATAATGAACATTCAATTGCAATCAGAGTTGACAACTTAACATTTTAAACAATTTAAACAACTAACACAATATTCTGATAACATAACATCACGATTGAATCCACAGCTAACAATAATCGAGAGCAACTAAAATCTGATCATAGTAAAAGAACACTGATAATAACTGATACTGGCCAGCCATCTAGCTAGCATCAAGGGACAGCTCTATCACGGAATTCTCACATCACCGTTCCGACATCCCACCACCCAACGGACCTGGAAATGGTGTCACCAGAGGGTGTGAGATAAAACTGAATGTATCCCAGAAGGTACAATGAGCCGGAGACGAGCAAGTCGTACCTACTGGTATACAATAATCAAAAGGCAGTAATAATCAGTAGGAAATGCTAGTAAGGAAGCAATAACTGTAAGGCATGTATAGAGTGATAACTGCGAATCAAGTATGGATCAATAACTATAAAACAAGTATGGAAGCAGTAAAAGTAAACATGCATCAACAGAACTGATAAGCAAAGATACCCAATCATGTGCCACTGTTGGTCACGAGGACCTCAGGCTAATGCCGAATCAAATCTGACATGTACCCCACACTTGCTGACTAATAACAATAAGGGGCTCAATATCGCCCGATCCCGCAGGTGCAGCCATGTAAAACAAGCTCACGGGTCTCATAGACCACTCTACCGATAAAGAACACCAAAACGGAGGCCAGTCCGCTGGTGTACGTGAAAATGTACAGCTGGTGCATAGTGAACTCAATGCAGATGCTCAAGCTCGCGGTCAGAAGACCGGAAACACGGCGAATAGCCGAGAACTCCCAAACGGGATCCATAGTCAAACATAGTGCCAGTAAATGCCATGATAATGACATATCCTCCTACTCTATCATTCATAATAAATCAGAACTAAAAGTAATGACGAAAAGGTTGCAGTAGGAGATATCAATCACACAAAGACTGGGAGTGTCAACTACACTGAGGGAATCATAGCATATAAATGGAAAGCAGAGATAAATCACAGTGTCAACAATACAATAATGATAATAATGTCCTCCTACTCTATCATGCATGCTAATCCAAGGATAATGACAAGATACAAATGTAGCAGTAGGAGATATATCACTAAGCGACTAGTAAATCATAACCAACTCATGGAACAGGAACAAGTCAAGATCTAGAAAATCGTAGACTACCAAACTATATCATCTACATTCTCGGTGCCAAGCAATGTCATAATGACAATGATATCCTCCCTACTCTACATGTAGAGAAATCCAAACATGCGACAGGTGACCGAATGTAGCAGTAGAGGATATATAGCAAGAACGAATAGGAGTGTCTACTAACACTGATCATGACATATATATGCAAAACAGGTATGAATGAGAAGGATGCTAAGAGTGTCAACTACACTGAGCATCGTGGTATGTCACAATAAACAATATAAATCATAGAGCAGAAAACTGAAGAAGGACTAGCAAGATAACCAAAGGGTCCGATCGACTACGGTACCCAATTAGGTTACACTATGCCAATGTCCGTATCAGAGTACCCACCTCAACTCAGGCGGTCCTGAAATCCGCTGCTCAACGGGCGAGAAGGCTCCTGGGTGTTCGAGCTTGAATCATAATTAACCGTCAGTAATCAACTCTCTAATACCCACCCCACAGATACACGGTGCACCAAAAACTGAATTGGGAAATTCATTGAAGTCCCGCGATCCGCCAGAATTTTCGGTAATCCGCAGATGCAAACATTACACTAGAAAATAATTTATGCGAATCGATTCGCGAACAATTATTGCCCAATAATCCCATAGCAATTAATGCACGATAAAAACATATAGGCCACAGGAGGAAATTTCGGGGTGAGCTGTACTCAACTGTCAGAGAATCAATGGAATATCCGGGTCGCAAAATGATGTACCGTAGCCCCGAACGTGAGAGTTGGACGGCGACAGCTTTATTGGGACAATCTGCCGTCAGACCGGACTAGTGTTGGTTTCGGACGATCAGGGAGGCGGCACGGTGCTCAGCGGAGTGACAAACGGCGAAACGGTCGGTTAGCGATGCTCCTGCAGTGGCCGCGAGGAAGTTCGGGCAACTTTGGCTCCACGGAAATCTGTAACGGTACTTGAAAATTAATTAAATAAAAATTCACCTCGAAAGGTACTGCAAGGGTAGGGCGGCGCAGCCTAGGCGACGGGCGTAACAAAGCGGCGACGCAAATAGCGCAGGATGAACGGCAGCGTTGCGCGTGGCAGAGTTGCACGCTGCGCGCAAGGGCGAGCACGGCAGGGGCGACGCAAGGCGCGAGACAGAGGCACAGGCGGCGCGCGGCAGCAAAGGCGACGCTGTAGTAGGAGTGGCGCACGCTGGGCGTACGACAGTAGGCTGGGCGGCACGCGCGCAAGGGGCGCGTATTGCAAGCGTGTGGTGGCAGTAGGGTGGCGCAGGGCGCTTGCTCACAGGGTCGCGCGCTGCAACACGCGGCGCTGAGCACGTGCGGTAGAAGCGGCAGACGCTGGGCGCGCGCGCGGCAGCAGCGCAGGGAGCTGCGCGCAGTGCAGCAGAGGCGTTGCGGCAGCAGCGTAGGGTGCTTGCGCGCAGGGGCACTCGCTGCAACGCACGGCGCTGAGCGTGTGCGGCAGAGGCGGCACACGCTGGGCGCGCGGCAGCAGCGCGGAGGTAGGGGAGGTGGCTCGGCATCAGCGCAGGGCGCTCGCGCTCAGGGGCGCTCGCTGCAATGCGCGGTGCTGAGCGCGCGCGGCAGAGGCGGCGTGCGCTGGGCGTGCGGAGGCAGCGGCGGCGCGCGTTGGGAGCGCTGCGGCAGCGCGAGGGCAGGGCAGCCCGCGCTTGGCGCACGACAGCAGCGTGGAGGCAGGGGCGGCGCGGAAACGCACGCGCGCAGAGGGCTCGCCTTGCAAGCGCGCGGCGGCAGCAGCAGCAGAGGCATGCGGCGAGCGCGTGCGGCGGCGGCAAAGCGGCAACTAGGGCATCCACCCAAGAAAAGAAGAAAAAAATGAGAGGAGAAGGGAGAAGAGAAAAGATGAGGAGAGAGCAGAGAGAGAATAGAAAGGCAGGGAGAGGAAGCCCGACCTGTTTCTTCTTCGGCGACGGCGGCTCCGCTCTCCGAGGTGAACGGACCGGGGGGGGGGGGGGGGGGGGCTCTTGGTGGCTGAAGGGAAAGAGGAAGAAGAAGAATTAAGGCTAATCGTGCTTAAGAGCCCTAATCCTAATCCCTCTTTATAATATTTGGTCAAAAGACCAAAATGCCCCCAAGTCAAATATTTGTGTTTGTATAATCCCAGCCGAACAACAATTCCCCACCACCTAATATTCGAAAAACGTGCCACAACTCCAACTTTTTCCAAAATAGTCGGTTACAAAGATTTTATGTGGAAACTGATCCGATTTACCCGAAATCATCTTAACTGATTATTCAGTTTGACTTTTCGCAAAATTTGCAATTCCGGAAGATCCGGATATCGGATTTCTAATCCGATCGCACCACCGCTTTCAACTTGACGACCCCGTCGCAGTGTCGATTTTATTTCGTCGAGATGGGGCTCAGATCCAAAATCAGTTTTTCCTAGGCTTAAAATTCAAACAATATTTAAGAAAAATTAACTTAATTAAATTTCTGGATTTAAAATTCTCTAGTATTACAGTTAGTGGAAGCAAAGGTGAGCAACATCACCAAAAATGGGTGATATCTTTCTTTTTTCATGGTTTTTTTGCTTATTTAGCATGCTAAAGTAGTAAATATTATTTTAAATATGATAATGAAAAAATGGAAAATGGAGATACATAGAACCAAGAACTGAGAATCGAGAATGGAAATTGAAAAATGGAACCGAGAATCTAGATTATAGGTGAAACAAGTATGGCATCTAAACCTAGATCAAGACCTAAGGTGGATATAGTAAAATGAGCAGCAGATTGGAGAGTAGTCCGGTCCGATCATTCTTGGCTCTCCATAAGGCGTGTATGGGTGAGCCGATTGGAGAGTTGCTCAATTATTCTCGGCTCTTCATGAGGCGTGTGTAGGACAACCGATTGAAGAGTAGTTCGATCATTCTCGGCTCTCCATTGGGTCTAGTGCGGAGCAGGACTTATCAATTAGATAATTAGATGGTTGGAGGTATGGGATAGTTGGATAAGCCTATAATAAGTGGCAAGGTAGCATTCGGGGCAAAAGAGGCATTGTAGTTGTAAAATTTACTTACCGCACTTCTAGTTTAGAAATAATTGTTATAGTTATTTTTTTCTTATTAATGCCTTCTGTGGACCAAGTGAGTATAGAGCATTCATTCTCGTTGGTTGCACCTACTGAGAACTTTCAGTATTTCTTACTCCCTTGGGTTTACCCTTTTTTTTTAATTCTGGCACCATCGGCGAGGCACGTGACTATGGCAAGGGCGTTGCGGAGTAGTGGACCTAAACCAGAAAGAGATTTGTAATTTTTTGGAGACTAAATTGTGTAAAAACTTAAAGGAGTTTCATTCGGTTGAATTCTTAAAGTTGTTGTAAAACTTTATATGTTTTGATCCGAATGTTTAGTTTAGTTGTGCATTCTGATATTACTTGTGTACCAAGGAATAAAGCGCCGTGGCACGGAGCCGTGCCGATGAATGCTTGGCACGGTACGGTATAGGCACGCCTTCGTGCAGACACTTGGCACGCTTGCGTGCCGATGGATACGCATGACCTTCCAGTGGCATGCTCTGTCATATTTCTTTTTTTAATTCTTTTGTTCCCAATAAACTTTTATAATGTTATTTTGAAAGGTTTAGTTAAATAATTATAAATATTGACTATATATAGCTTACTATACTCATCAATTATTGTAGTAGTACGTTTTTTTAAAAGTAAAAAAAATTATATCTCATAGAGAATAGAAATTAAAATATAATAATAAAATTCATAAGTAAATTTATTCAAGAAAGTTAGAAAAAGAACAACATGATGAGAAAATCATATCTATCAACTTGAAAAACTCTTTTGATTTTATTATTTTTTCTCAGAAGTTAAAAAGTTATAAAAAATAAATTCATAGAAAGTCATATTTTTTTCTGAAAATTTTTCAAAATTCATATATTGATTCGGTGAGGGATTATATGATGACTGAAGCGACCAGAATAGAATCGTAATTATGCCGATAATTTCTTTTTATTTTTTCTTTTTTAAATTGAAGAAAAATATTTTTTTACAAAACTTTTAGAAAAATTATGAGAATTGATTAACTTTTAAAATTAGTTTGATTTTATCTTTTTTTTCGTGAAATTTTTTAAAAATATAATATACAAAATAAGAGAAATATTTTTTTTCAAAATTTTAATATACATTTGCAAGATTGATGCATATTGATTCGACGAGAGACCGCTAGATATTTAGATTAACCATAATAGGACCGTAATTGCTTTGATACTTTCTTTTCATTTGAATTTTTAAAAAATATTTATTAAATATTTGAAGAATTTTTTTTGTGTTAAAATATTATTAAAAAAATATTAGATCTATTTATAGAAACTTGGCAATAAATTATATGACAAATAAATTAAACAAATTTAAGTATTAATTGATTTAATTTATCTTTTACTTTTATCAGTATTTTCAATCTTTTAAATTCAAAAATAGAATTTTCAAACTTAAAAATATTTTTATCGCAAATCTCATATAAAATACTAGATTTATCTAAAATAATCAAAATTTTGACTATATAATAATTAAATCAATTATATTTATTTTCAACTTTTTATAAACTACAAATAAAAAAGTTATCTAATTTTATATTTTTTTAAAAAAAAACTTTACAAATTATATTCAAAAGAAAAAAAATCACATGGGAAATATAAAGGCCAACCAAAAAAAAAAAAAAAAAAGGATGTGGGACATAAGGACCTACCAAAAGGACAAAAAAATCATAAAAAAAAACAATAACAACGGATGAGAGGTACAAATGCCCACCCCAAAAAAAAAAAACAATCACAACAGAAAAATCAAAACTAACTGTGTGTGAGAGAAAAAAAAAACAACCACATCAGAAAAACGAAAACTAACTGTGTGTGTGAAAAAAAAAACAACAACAAAAAAATCAAAACTAACTGTGTGAGAGAGAGAGAGAGAGAGAGCGAAGGATTTGCACCAAAAAAATAGAAGAAAAAAAAAAAGATGGCACGGCACTGTGTAGCGATACTCTTGCGGGTATCGTGCGGGATACCGCGAGGGTATCGCGGCACGGGGGGTGCCTTGGCACTCTCCTTGTACCGTGCCCCCCATATACATGCCGCCCTGTGCTGAGCAGCATGAGGAAGCACTTTATTCCTTGTTGTGTACATATCATGTATGAATGTACCGGTTGAAGTATGTTACCGTTTCGTTTGGGTGGAGGAGGCCTTACCTGTTCGGCGGGCCTGTGTGCATGCCCGAGCGGACCCAAATTTGGCGGTCTCGGGGTTGACAATCTCAAAGACGAAGGGTGGAACATTAGGATCAAGGAGGGGATCCTGCTCTAGAGATGCATGTGACATCCTTTAAAGAGTCACTTAAGTGGTAAATTGGGCAGTCTTTTAGTGTACTGCAAGAATTTTTTGTCAAGGTTTGTTTGTGGTTGTTTTGTTAATTCTATTTAGTTGTTTTGTGCGTACAGGTGTTTCTCTATTTGTTGTACGTGCTCAAAGTTATCAAAGATACTATGAATTTGTAAATGTTGTATCTTTCATAAAATAAGAAAAGAAAAACACATTAGGATAGCTATGAAACTTTTTTGCAACTTTTTCTTTGGTTTAGTGTTAATTCACTGATCCAAAACTTTATTTGCAGTGAGTTTTTTTTTTCTTTTTGGGAAAGCCTATGAGGATCAACGTGGGGGATGTGAGGGGAGGGGAGGATTCTAACGGTTTAGGGATGCTTACGGTCTTTGTGTTCTTGCGTTGTTTGTAATTCATTGCCGTTTGCATTGTCTTTTCCTTTTCCTTATTTTCTTCCTTTGTTTTTCTACCCTTTTGTAGGGCCAAGAACAGGTCTTCTTTGGACCTGTTGTCATTTTTTTGTTTTTCAAACACAAATTCTATTTAATGTTTGGTACTTATTGCCATTTTTTTTTTTTTAGACAAATTATATGTATTATATTGTGCCTAGTCGCAATCTAATCACATAGAATTTCTGCTTAAGAAAATAAAAAAATGGCTACAATGCTAAACAAGATCATTGCTTGTAATTATTGCGCACATTGTTAAATGAAAGATGTTTAATTTAACATCTAAAATCACAATGGAGAGAAATGTCATTATTATAAAAGGAGATGCAGAATTTGCTCCAAAGAATGGTAGAAACATTCTATAGAGAACAATTTTGGCGTTGTCTCCATAACTTTCACAAAACTTATTTACTCGATGATCTCAAGGACAAATGGAGGAACATTAGAATCAAAGTGGGTGGGGCTCTAGCACTAGAGATGCGTGCGGCATACCTTAAAAGAGTCACTTTTTTTTGGTAAATAGGGCACTTTTTTGTTAAAGTTATTATTTTTTTTTTTTAAAAAAAAGGTTTTATGGTATTGTTAATGCTACTCAGTTTGTGCAAGTAGGTCCTTCCCATTCATTCTTGCTAATATAACTAGCTCTATAAGTGTGCATCCTTTTCGATCGCATAGTTTTTCTTCACAATATTGCCCTTTGACCAAAGAGTGTTTTGAGTTACTGATTGTTTTGTCTATGTTTGATGCTCATGTTTCTTGCGTTGTTTGTAATTCTGGTTTCTTGAATTGTCTTTTCTTTTTTTTCTCTTCCTCTTTTTTTTTCCTCCCTTTTGTAGGGTCAATAACAAGTCTTGTTTGGTACTTGTTATTTTCCTATCACAGATTCTATTTAATGTTTGATATTTATTGTCATTTTTTCATTTTTTAGACATTCTATATACTAAATTGTGCCGAGTCGCAATCTAATCACATAGATTTCGTGCTTAAGAAAATAAAAAAAATGGATACAATATTGAACAATGCCTTTGCTTGTGAGTATTATAACTTTTTAATGAAAGATGTTTAGTCTAGCATTTAAAATCACATTGGGGAATAATATCATTACTGTAGGAGGGGATGCAAAAATTTGCTTTAAATAATGGCAGAAACATTTCGTGGAGAACAATTCTAATGTTTGGTCTTCGCATCTTTCACAAAACTCTTTAGCTCAGTCATCTCAAAGACCATTGGAGGAACATTAGAATCAAAGAGGAGCTCCGACATGAGAGATGCGTGTGACATACTTTAAAAAGACTTGTTTGGTAAATAGAGCACTTTTTGGGTATACTGCAAGAATTTTTTTAGAATGTTTATCTGTGGTTGTCTTCTTAATGTTACTTTATTGTTTTGTGCATATAGGTCCATCTCATACATCCATGCTAATCGAACTAGTTCTAGAAGTATTCATCTTTTTCGTCCACATACCTTCGTGCTAATCAATCTAAATGTTTATGTCATGGATTAGCTTTTCTTCACAATATTGCCCTTTGACCAAAGGGTGCTTTGAGTTGCTGAATGTTTTGGCTTTATTTGAATATGTAATTAATTGCATTTTGAATTGTCTTTCCTTTTGCTTCCTCTCTTTCTTTGTTTCTCTCTTGTAGGGTCTAGAACAGGTCTTGTTTAGAACTGTTGTCATTTTTTTGTTTTTCAAGCACCAATTTTATTTATTGTTTGGTACCTATTGTTGTTTTCTATTTTTCAGACACAAATTGTATGTATTAGATTATGTCGAGTTGCAATTTAATCACATAGAATTTGTGCTTAAGAAAATGAAAAAAAGGGTTACAATGTTGAACAAGACCATTGCTTGTAATTATTACGCGCATTGTTTAATGAAAGATGTTTAGTTTAGCATCTAAAATCACAATAGGGAGAAATGTCTTTACTTCAAAAGGGGATTTAGAAATTTGCTCCAAAGAACGACAAAAACATTTTGTGAAGAATAATTTTGGTGTTTTGTCTTTGTGTCTTTCATGAGACACATTAGCCCTGTGATCTCAAAGATAAATGGAGGAACAACATTAGGATCAAAGACGGACTCCAACAATAGAGATGTATGCAACATACTTTAAAAAGACACTCTTTTAGTAAATAGGGATCTTTTTTCATGTTACGGAATTTTTTTAGAAGATTTCTTTGTGGTCGTCTTGTTAATGCTAGTTACTTAGTTGTTTTGTGCATATAGGTCCATCTCATGTGTTCTTGCTAATAGATCTAGTTCTATGAGTATGCATCCTTATCGAATCATATATGTTTTTGCTAATCGATTTAGATGTTTATATCATGAATTAGTTTATCTTCAAAATATTGCCCTTTGACCAAAAGGTGCTTCTAGTTATTTATTGTTTTGTCAATGTTTGATGCTCATGTTTCTTGCTTCATTTGTATTTTTGTTTTTTGAATTTTCCTTTTCTTTTCCTTTCTCTTTTCCTCTGGTTTTTTTATCCCTCTTGTAGAGTCAAGAATAGGTCTTGTTTGGTATCTTTTGTTAATTTTCTATTTTGTAATCACAGATTTTATTTAATATTTGATACCTATTGTCATTTTTTCGTTTTTAAGACATTCTATATATTAGATTGTGTCGAGTCGCAATCTAATCACATAGAATTTGTTCTTAAGAAAATAAAAAAACATAGAAATTGTTCTTAAGAAAATAAAAAAATGGCTACAATACTAAACAAGGCTTTGCTTGTAAGTATTTCTATTGTTTAATGAAAAATATTAGTTTAACATCTAAAATTACACTCGGGAGTAATGTCATTATTGCAGGAGGGGATGCAGAAATTTGTTCCAGAACGGCAGAAATATTTTTCGTGGAGGACAATTCTGGTGTTTGGTTTTTGTGTCTTTCGCAAAAGCTCATTAGCAGAGTGTTCTCAAAGAGAAGTGGAATTTTGTGAAAGACACGGAGACCAAACACCAGAATTGTCCTCCACAGAATGTTTTTGCTGTTCTTTGGGGCAAATTTTCGCATTACTTCTGCAATAATGGTATTACTACCTAGTGTGATTTTAGATGCTAAACTCAACATCCTTTTCTAAACAGTGGTAATAGTCACAAGCAATGCTCTTGTTCAGTATTGTAGCCAATTTTTTATTTTCTCAAGCATAAATTCTATGTGATTAGATTACAACTCGGCACAATCTAATATATAGAATTTGTGTCTGAAAAACGGAAAAATGACAATTGGTATCAAACATGAAATAGAATCCATGTTTGAAAAATTAAAAATAACAATAGGTACCAAACAAGACCTGTTCTTAATGCCTACAAGAAGGAGGCAAAAAAAAATAAAGGAAGAGAGAGGAAGAGGAAATGACAACTCAAAAGGCCAAGAATTACAAACAATGTAAGAAACACGAGCTTCAAACATAGACAAAACAATTAGTAACTCAAAGCATCCTTGGTCAAAGGGCAATATTGTAAAGAAAAACTAATCCATGATATAAGTATATAGTTTGATGAGCACAAACGTATGCAATTGAAATGGATGCATATTTGTAGAACTAGATCTAATAGCATTAACAACTAAGTAGATCTATGGGATGGAACTATATGCACAAAACAACAAAGTAGCATTAACAAGACAATCACAAACAAATCTTCAATAAATTCTTATACTATAACAAAAAATTGCCCTATTTACTAAATAAGTGCATTTTTTTAGCGTGTTGCATGCATCTCTATTGTTGGAGCCCACACTTGATCCTAATGTTGTTCCAACATTTATCTTTGAGATCACTAGGCTGATGAGTTTCGTGAGAGACATGAAGACAAAACACCAGAATTGTTCTCTATGGAATATTTCTGCCGTTCTTTAGAGCAAATTTCTATATCCCCTCTTGCTGTAATGACGTTTCCCCCCATTGTGATTTTAGATGCTAAACTAAATATTTTTCAGTAAACAGCGTGCGAAATAATTACAAGCAAAGGTCTTGTTCAGTATTTTAGTCTTTTTTTTTTTAATTTTCTTATACACAAATTCTTCGTGATTAGATTGTGACTCGACATAATCTGATACATAAAATTTGTGTCTAAAAAATAAAAAAAAAAACAAAAGATACCAAACATTAAATAGAATTTCTATTTGAAAAACATAAAAATGACAACATGTCCAAACAAGACCTGTTCCTGACTCTACAAGAGGGGAAAAAAAATCGAGGAAAAGAAGGAAAAGGAAAGACACTTCAAAAGCCAAATAATTACAAGTAACATAAGAAGCACGAGCCTCAAACATAGACAAAACGATCAGTAATTCAAAGCACTTTTTGGTCAAAGAAAAATTTTGTGAACAAAAGCTATTCCATGACATAAAATTTAGATCGATAAGCAAGAACGCTTGCGATCGAAAAGGATGTATACTTGTAGAGTTAAATCTATTAGCTGGAAAGCATGAGATTGAAAAGAATGCATACTTTAAGAGCTTCTTCCTCCGTGAGCCAAGGTAATTTGGTACACCTTGGCATTGCTTTTCTTTTGCTTTCAACCTATGTCAACTTTTGTATAGGGTGTGGCAAATAGAATCGTCTGGAACTTATATTGATAGGTAGCTGGAAACATATGTTGATCCCCAAAAGCAGAAGCATTTTCGAGCTTCTACTTCTACTCCAAGAGAAGTTATTGGAGAAATTTTAAAATACTGCTTCTAAAAGTGCGCGCCAAACAGCAATTTATGCTTGAAAGTAGTACTTTGTAATCTGATATAGTTGGTTTCAAACAAGATTGAAGGTTAAACTTTAAAAGAGTATTTTCCTTCTAATTTGCTAATATACTGTAACTTGTATCCACATGTATAGGTGGCCTCAAGGGACTTAACTATAATGCATGACTTTGCCTATACTTACCTAATCCACCGCTTAACCATACTGGCAAAATCTTTCTACTATTTTGTAATTTGAACTAGGGGCATTACTTTATTTACTAGAGTATCTCAAGTTGATATCAAAGTAAATATACATAAAAGGAGAGTGAAAACATGTAGTAAATTGTTATGAATGTAATGAAATTATTGAGAAAACATTAGAATATATATGGAGGGTATTCAGCTGATACTCATTAGTGAGGGTAATTAGAGCCCGGTGCATAAAAAGAAGTTTTTCAGTTGGCATTGGGTAAATCATCTCTGCCTTCTCCATGAGGAACCCCGCATTGCGCTCCTTCATTCCAGCTCAACAACAGGGGAACCCACATGGCCTCCCAAATGCTCTCTTTTTTTTTTTCTTTTTTTTTTTGTGCCTCATCCCTAGCCTTTTCCCTCCGGTACCTGAAAAGAAGAAGAATAGGGTGATAAGAGGTGCCAGTTGCAATAGGTAAATCATCTCTGCCTCCTCCCGTGTGGAGGATCTCCTCATTGCCAGCCTGTATTCCAGCTCAACAGCAGGTTTTCCCACGTAGCCTCTCAAGTGCTCTCCTTTTCCCTTCTTTGTTCTTTTTTTGACAGTATCTGCTTCTTTCTTTCTTAAACTTGCTGGGTCGTTAGACGACTCCTGGCTGGAGGTGCTTCATTTGTGAGAGAGTAAGAATTGGGAAGCTCTAAATGGAGCTTGTCTGCTGAGAGGCAAAGGTGAAGTTGGGTTAATCTCATGTGGGCAGCTTGAGCAGTTTTACTAAGCTTTGTTAAACACTGCCCTACATTTGAATCTTCTACTTGCTAATGCTCTCCAGTCTGTCTCCAAAACATAGCCTTACTAATGGGGTTAGACTAGATCAAAAAGCAGTGATGCCCATTTTTTGCCCCCCTTTTTAGTAGTATCCAGGAATTGAAAATTGATTCTTAGAGTGAGGAACATTAGAATCGCGGCTACTTTTGTTTGGATTAATATGATACTCTGGAATAATCCCCTATAAGAGACCTAATCATCTAAGGCTAAATGTGCCCCTATGTTTTAACGGATAAAGGTGCAAAATACTATGTTATATAATGGTCATTTTGCTTTTTCCAGAGTAGCTGACAAGATGGGCAATAATGCAAACGTAGGATAAATTTTCAAGCAACTTAACACTTGGATACTAAAAATGTAAATATAAAGCCAAAATCCCTGAATGTAAGTCATGAAGGCCAAGTACATAATTTTTTAGGGCATACACATAACAGTGTAACCAAGGAAATACATGTAATATTTTGGATGATATAAAAGCCAAAATCACCAAATGTAAGCACATGAATAAGTAAATATAGATATGCAATTTAATCTGTTTTATTTTTGTTAAATTATTGGTGCACAGTTATCTTCTACTACATCTCTCAGTATTAGACACAGCCCTTGACATCCTTTTGTGCTGTTTATGCTTCAAATTGTAGCGCATATATTTGAATTCTGTTTCATTGTTTCCTATGCGGTATGTTTATCTCTTCTGTCTATACATGAGCTTGCAACCATTGTTATCACTCCTGTAGTGAATTTCAGGCATTTTGTTTGTTTATTATGGTGTTTGTTATGACTACACGCAAGTAAAAGCTAATTGAGACAAAAAATGATGGTCTTTGCAGGATCCAGCTAATAAGAATGTAGTGAATTGTGACGACAAGTTAAAGAGTGTATTGCTGGGAAAGCCTCAAGTCGAGCTTGCGGAGCTCCCAATGCTTATTAAACTCCATTTCCCCAAAACCTCAAGGTAACTCTGTGTATGTAATTTTTTCATCTTTAAACTAAACTTTCCATAAACATTTCTTTGCCTAAATAGTAAGGCAAGCATTTAGCATCTCTCCGTTATTTGAATTTTTGTGAAAACATTAGGCAGCTTAAGGCTAACTATAAGATTCAGATCTCTCTATTAACTCTCTAGATGATGGTGATAATGTTTGCTCGGTGGATGCGGCCTGGTGCGGATCAAATCATGGGCGGGCATCGAGATTTCAAGGTTTCCATCCAATGTTTTGCCACTTTGCCTATGACTAGAATTTATTTTGATACTGACGAGTACATTCATCAAATCCTGCCATTATTTATTTGCTGAATTTGTCCAGATTTTGATGAATTTGATCTGCTTTATAATTGGTTGAATAGTCTTCCAAGTTTTGTAGCTTATTACTGGCAGGATTGAAATTTTGATAGTTGATGCTTTTTTACCTAGGGTGGTGATGTTTGGTTGGCTGAAAATAAAAACACTGAAAATAGCATTTTTAGAAAGTGGCTTTTTATTGGTTGGTTCATTTATAAAAGTAAAGTCTCAAGTCACTTTTAGTGGCGAGAATTTTGAATTGAATTATAAATTCTTAAATTTATTTTCACTTTTAACGTAAATTTGAAGAGAATTATAAATCCAATTTTACATTTTGTATTAATTATGAACTAAAATTCAGCATATACTTTAAATGTATTTTTTGTCAATTTAAATTTAAATTAAAGGTCTCGTTTGGTATTGTTTTTTATTTTTTTAAATAAAATTTTGTATATCAAAAATGTAGGAGTGGATAGTGAATTACTTTTTTTTTTTTTTTTTTTTAATCTAAACTCTTTTTTTGGCATCAAAAAATGAAAACTTGAAAATAACTATTATTTGGCTTCCAAAATGTTTCATGTAAGTTGTCATCTAAACATTTGACCGGATGCAAACTAAGTATAACAGTAAAAAAAAAAAAAAATAATTATTCCAAACATATCTAGTTATATAAAATTAGTGTTCATAAAAAAAAAAATACAAAAAAAATAGCAATGATATCAAAGACGGCCTAAATTTTTGATATAAATAATTGATTCAAATTTGGATTCTAGTTTTAACTTTTAATTCAAATTTGAATCAAATATTTAAATTTAACTTTAGATTAAATTAATTTCAGCTATCAACTTCAACTCGGAACTTCGATTCAAATTGTGAATTCAATTTAAGGTTTGGAATTTGAGTTATAAATTTAAAATTTTAGATTCAAATTTTAAGTTTAAATTGATATTTAAATTTAAATTAAAAAGTTTAAATCAAACTTTGAAATTTACTTTGTGTCTAACTATAGATTCGAAGTGAATTTGAATTCAAAATTTAAAAATTTAAGCTCACATTTTAGTTTGTCTTTTGAATTTAATTTCAACAGCGAGTTTCAATTTGAAATTTGAATTTGAATTGTAAATTCAAAGATATACTTTAATTTCTCTCTTGGGATGTAGCTCATTTTTACTATTATTATAAAATTTTACTTTGCAACCCTATTTCAAAGTATATTTTTTTTTTGAATAAAAATAAAGATAAAAATAAAATTATATTAAAAAAGTTATACTTAACTATCCTATGGTTTAGTTCTTTTGTTCTTTTGTCATTCTTAGGTTCAAAAAGCTGTAGAATCCAAGGATTCTAAACAAAAAATGTAAAGTTCGAAAAACCTAGCCATATTTTTTGTATCATAATAAATAAAATTAAATTTTTATGCGAATAGTTTAGACTGTAATTTAATAAAATTTATTATGCAAGTAAATTATGATGAGTATAATTTTTTAATCGCGAACTGAAAAGATTTAAGTTGAAAACGAAAAGCCCAAATAAAAAATTTACCCAAAAATTGTGTGATCGTTGGTCCAATCTTAAAAAGATCAGTATTTTATGTACGAACTAGCCCTTTCTAATTAATCCGCACCTCAGTTCATCAAGGTATGTGAAGACAAAAGGAAAAGGCAAATACCAGAGAGAAAGGTGAGATCGATAGAGACAACGAGGCCAGGGGAAGAGACCCATTCTTTATAAGAGAACGGGAATAGGGAATGGACCGATACACTCGTTTTGGACCGATAGATAGAGACAAAAGAGCAACTACAGTAGCGACAGATTCCTCAAAATTTTGGAGACTTAGGACCTGTTTGAATGCTTTATAATTTAGAGCATAGTTTAACTATGCTATGAGTATAGAAAAAAATTTCGATGAAATGTTTGAAGAGCTTAAAAACACGCAAACAAATTAGAGTAAAACACACAAACAAATTAGAGAATAGTTAAACTATACTCGAAGACTATGTTTGGTTGGGGGATAAAGGAGGGATAATTCCTTTATCCCCATTTATCCCCCAAACACAAAAAACAAAAAAAATAGAGGGATTTGTTATTCTTCCCTTAACGGACTATTCTGAAATAATCCGTTAAGGAGGGGATAACAATTCCCTCCATTGGTGGGAATAAGGTTGTTTCTGTACGGAAACAACCTTATTTCCATCTCTTTTTTTTTATTTTTTATTTTTTTTAATTTAAATTAAAATTTATAAAATTTTAAATTTAATTTTTTTATTTTATAAATTTTAAAATTTTTAACTTCAATTTTTTATAAATCTAAAAATTTAAAAATTTAAAATTTTGAAAATGTAAAATTTATAAAAATTTTGTATATATAAATTTTTAATTTTTTTATAGAAATTTTTTAATTTATAAAAATTTTAAAATTAAAATTTTTGCATCATCTTTTACACATTTTTCGAGATAATTAAAATTTAAATTTTTAAATTTAGAGAAATTTTAAATTTTATAATTTTTTAAATTTGTAACTTTAATTTTTAATAAATTTATAAATTTAATAAATTTTAAAATTTTAAAATTTTAAAATTTATACAAATTTTAATTATTTTAACTTTAATTTTAAAAAAATTAAACGGTATTATTTACTAAAATATAAGCTTTAATTTATACAAATATTACTCTATTTTGTATAACTAGAATAATAACAGCCCCTTGGGTAACTAGAATAATAACTAGAATAAGCTTTAATTTATACAAAATATTAAAGCTTATTTTGTATAAACTCTATTTTGAAGGTTCCCAAACAGCCCCTTGGGTAATGTTTGGGAACCTTCAAAATAGAGTTTTAGTCCATTTTACTCTATTTTGTAAAAATCTTATTTTTTTATTAGTTGGACCGTTTGGATGACCCAACAACGTAAAAAAGATAACAACGTAATTTTGGTGTTTTAGAGTATTTTTGGGAAAAAAAAAAGAGTTCGGACCGGCGAAAATATATTCTCCATTTCCGCTTACGAATTATCTCTTTCGCATTTCTTGACTCTTTAAAAATTTAAAATTTAAAATTTTAAAATTTAAAATTTAAAATTTTGAAATTTAAAATTTAAAATTTAAAAATATAAATTTAAAATTTGAAACCGAAAAACTTAAAAATAAAATCTAAATTGTAAAATTAAAATTTATTATATGAAAAATTTTAAAATTAAATTTATTATTTTAAAATAATAAAATTTTATGTTTAAAACTTAAAATTAACATTATAAAATTTTAAATTTTAAATTTTAAAATTTAAAATTTAATTTTAAATTTTAAATTTTGAAATTTGAAATTTAAAATTTAAATTTTAAAATTCTAAATTTTAAATTTTATATTTGAATTTTTTAATTTGAAATTTAAAATTTAAAATTTCACATTCAAATTTTAAAATTTTAAAATTCAAATTCAATTTTGAAATTTTGAAATTTGAAATTTAAATCCTAATTTTAAATTTTAAAATTAAAAATTAAAAATTTATATTTTAAATTTAATTTTTTGTATTGAAAGTTTAAATTTAAAATAGTTTTTTTTTAAAGTTCACAATTCAAACGTAAAAAATAGAGTAATATTTTTATAGAGTATTGAAGTTTTCAAGATATCAAATAAGTTGTAAAATAAAATTCTACTTTATTTTTCAATGATTGCCAAACGGGTTCTAAAAAGTAGGGTAAAATTAAAATTAAAATTTTTTTTTTAGAAATCTAAACTTTATTTGGGGCTGCAATCGACTTCCTTTTTTCTTTCGCTCATCTCCCTTCCATTGCACACCTCTTTCCTCCCACCGCCCATCTCTTCCTTCTCTACACCCACCCACCTCTTCCCTCTCTTCCTTCTCTACACCCACCCACCTCTTCCCTCTCTACTAGGAATGTTAATGCGTACGGATAGTCGAAATTTTATCCAAACCCGAATCGAATGGATTTACTCGATATTAAACGGATATGGATATAAAAAATAAAATCCAACGGATTTGGATTTGGATTTGAGCATGGATTTTGATTGTACCCGATCCGAATCCGAATTAATTTTATATTATATAATATATGTGTTGTTTGAGGTAAAAAAAAAAAAAAAAAAAAAAAAAATTATTTTTAAAAAGGGGGGAAAGGTTATGGTTGGTCTGTAATATTGATTTGTCTGTATAAGCCCCGTATAAGCCCAAAACTTTTAATATATTGATAATTTGGGTTCAAATTCAATTCTTTAATAGGCCATTTGTCAACACAAGCTTAGGCCATTTTTGAACACAACCATATAGGTCTAATCAAAGTCCGTCGATTTTTTTTAGTCACCAAATCAGTCGGATTCCATTTTTTTCTGCCACGCGGGGCCTTACATTATAATCAACTTCTTGTTTAAATATTCAATTTCAAAAATTATGTTCAAATTGAACTTTGAATTTTGAATTTTGAATTTCAAATTTTTAACGAAATTTCAAAATATCTCTCAAATGTCACCTATACTCAAAGTTGAAAATATCTCTCAAACGTCACTTGTACTCAAATTTGAATTTCAAATTCAGCCGAAGTCCTTCAACCATCAATTATCTAAGTTTTTTCAGCCGATTTATCCAAATTCATATTCGAAATTTAAACCCAAACAAATTCCAATCAAATTTTGAATTCAAGCAAACTCCCTCATTCGTTATAGCATTTTGGTGGTAGCACAAACATAGTCCTTAATTTAAATGTAAGCGTATTAAATTTTGAGTAATTTAAAATAGGCGATTTAAATACAAAGCTGGGGCGTCACAAAATTGGTCACCGATTCTGAGGTAGGTTTAAAACTATTACTTGAGGCATATTCATGGTTGTTCAATTTTATCAGTAGTCAACTTAATTTGATTATATATCTTTTCCATTTCTACTTTGAAATTTAATTTGAACATATGACAAGTTAAAATTTGGGTTTTGGTTTGAACATATTAGTCAATTTTGAAATTTATTTAAATTTGAACATGTCTCAACTTTAAAATTTGAATTTCTAAAATTTGCTATTCATTATCTATTTCATTTTGAAATCTAGCTCTTATTTTTGAACATATTCACTTTAATCTTTTGAATTTTTATTTGATTAGACTTGTCTTCATTACTCTGTCATACCCATTGAAATACCTCAAGATGGTTTCTCTCTGAACATATCTTTTCAAGTTGATAGGTCTGAAATTTAAATTTGAACATAGTCAACTTTAAAATTTGAATTTTAAAATTTGAACATAGCTCGCTCGTATTGAAATCGGAAATGTGCATGTGAACATATTCAATAAAATTTCGATTACTCTTTATCTTACCCTTTTGTTGTTATTGGCATAGACTCTGTGGTGGTTCCGTTATTTTGTGATGTTTATTGTTATTTGAATGAATTTGCTTAATAAGGCATTTGGATATGGTTGGTATCGTGGCATCGGTTTTGTAGTTATATGACAAGAAAAGATGGTTTTCTATCCTTCGTGGTAGCTGATTTTTAAAGGATTACGTTTTTGTATGGGAAATGGTTTATAAATGGCTTTCGATTTTATTGTACCTTAGTATTTCAAAGTAAAGTCTTTGGATGGAGAATACTTTAAGATAGATGAATTTTTATGATTGATGTATTGTGTATTCGCATCATCGCGCCTGAGAAGTGTTTAGTTGTATATGCATCTGCATTACTTATGCTTTGTTTGTTGGCTGGTGTGTGTGTAAATTGTGTGTATGTAAATTGTAGGTTGTATGGTGTTGTGATAGCAAGATATGCCATGTAAATGTAGGGAAGACTTTAATTATCCATATTGACAAAGGGGTATTTGTATTTGTGGCAGGTCTTGTACGTTTTGTGGACAAGACAGAATTAAAAAAAAAAATTTATTTTATTTATAAATTTGATCATTTTCTTAAAAGGCTATATGAAAAGAGTTTCGAGACGTGACAATTATCCTATAATTTTATCTCAATTTTTATTCAAAAAATTTACTATTAAATAGAGTTATAAAGTAATTTTTTTTTTTTATAAATAACGTACTAGTAAGTTTTTTTTTTTTTTTTTTTTTTTTTTTTTTTTTTTTTTTTTTTTTTTAACTATAAAATGACCTAGGGAAAATAAATTAGACCAAAGGATTGCTAAGTGTAACTTTTATGAACCTCAGAGTGGCAAAGTAAATATGAACTAAATTGCATAGGGTAATTTAAAATTTACCCTAAATTCAATTGTTCAATTGAATTGTGAATTCAAACTTACATTTCAAATTTAGTATAGATTTTAATTTAAATTGTCAATTCGTATTTAAATTCAAATTTTAGGATCAAATAGTAAACTTAAATTTGATATAAATTATGAAATTAGAATTTAAATTTATGAATCCAAATTTGGATTCATGTTTGAATTTTCAAGTTCAAATTTGAATTCAATTTAAGTTTAGTTTTAGAATTAAATTTTACTTGTAAGTTGTAACTTAAAATTTGAATTTTAATTGTAAATTCAATCGAACATTTTAATTTTTCGCTACAACTTCAAATTTAAACATGATTTAACTTTTAATTAAATTTTAAATTAGAAATATAATGAATTTATATTTTAAATTCAAAATATGATTTTAGGTAATTATTTTATATTTTTCACTTATTTATATATAACTAAACAATCAAAACTATGTAGCTATAAATTTTTATTTTTCACTTTCTAGTAACTAAGGAATCAAACTTAAAAGTCATTTTTAGAAAATTATTTCTCAAAGCCAAGATAGATATTGGACAACCAAAATTTTTGTTTGAAATATTTTATCTTATTATATTTGTCCTTATTTACTAATTCCCAAACTTTTAGCTAAGGGGCTATTTAATTTTTCGAAAAAGTACGAAAAATAAATTTTTAAGATATAATAAGGTTATCATAAAAGACCATTTTTTTTTCTATATTTTATTAAAAGCTAGTGTTTTTATTTTTAAAAAAATTTTAAAACGAAAATGCTACTTTTCTATAAAATAGGAAAAAAAAAAGATTTTCAAAAATACTTATTTTTTTAAAAAAAATAAATGGATAAAAACATAGAAAAAGAGTTTTCTCTGAATATATTTTTTTGAAATTATTTTTTTATTACTTTTTTTCAGAAACCAAACAGCTCCTAAAAATGATATTGAATTTATGTATCACGGACACTTTTGTAAGTCTCGCGTGTTCGTTTCGGACACTCGCGTGTCCGTGTCGAACACGTGTCCGATGTGAATATTTTTTGGACGCACGTTCAATACCGATTCATAACGCATACAATTAAAAAAGTATATATATATTTTTTATTTTATTTATATATATATATATATATATATATATATATATATATATATATATATATATATAATTTAGGGGCAATTTCCTATATAACCCTAAAAATTTTTCTGTTTTCAGATTTACCTCTCTTAGAAAGTTAATATTAAAACTACCCTTCTTACGTTTCAACTTCTTTCCAAAATACCCCTGAAGTTAAACTCTGTTAGTGTACCGTTTTGAACTGCCGTTATCTGTGTGTAATTACTATTTTGCCCTTTAAAATATACCCTAAACCCTAAACCCTAAACCCTAAAACCCTTAACCCCTAAACCCTAAAACCCTAAACCCTAAAACCCTAAACCCTAAACCCTAAAATCCTAAAAAATCCTAAACCCTAAAATCCTAAACCCTAAACCCTAGAACCCTAAAAAACCCTAAACCTTAAATCCTAAAACCCTAAACCCTAAACCCTAAAAAAATCCTAAACCCTAAACCCTAAACCCGGGCAAAATAGGTATATCTGATAGTTTTCAACTCCGATTATTATTTAACTCTAGTTTAATCCTAGTTAACTTAACAAAGGGAAACGGTAGGGTATTTTTAATAACGGTGGAACGTATGAAGGGTATATTGGAAAGAAAAAAATAAGAGGGGTAAATCAGATATTTCTTTAGATTTCAGGGTTAGACAGACAATTATTCCTATAATTTAAGATGATAAATATTTAAATTTTTCAATAAGTATATACAAATAATTTTTGGATAATATAAATAAATTATATATGGTGGAGAATTTTTTTAAAAAAAATATATAAACCACTAATTTTTTTTTTTATAAATTTTTATTCGTATAAGAAATATAATAATATTTTATCAAAATTTATATTTTATATATAATAAATATATTTATTATGTTAGAAAAATAATCGTACTAAATCTGATTGTGATTAAATTATCTAACAAAATTGTGAATAAATAAACAACACAACTTACCGTTAAGCGCTACGAAAAAATTCAAAAATTGTAGTAGAAAGAAGTCGAATAAAAGATTGATCCGAAAGCGTGCAAGGCACTGGCATTAGGTGTATTTTCGTCCTTCGTGCAGATTAAACGGGGATACCATCCCAAGTTACGATCGGAACTGCTCTTCCTACGAGCACGACCGCGAAAGAGTTGACGAAGTTTCTTTCAATACCCGATAGTAAAACAATATAAGAAAATAAAATCGAAATATAAATCAAATATCTCTAAAACTTTTCTTTTTATTTCTCTTGCTTATGTATGTGTATGAGTATGTGTATTTTAACATGTACACAATAGTACTTTATATAGGTGTAAGGTGTAGGTAAAAGTTAGAATTCCCAACATTCATATCATCCATAATGATAGTTAAGAGTCCATGAATACAAAAATATTTAAAACTTAATTAAGAAGTTAATAATAATTAAATGATAATAAATGAGAATCAATAAAATTAAATAAATTAGAATTAAAAATAAAATAATAAAAATAATTATTAAAAATTTTAAAAATTTTAAACATTATTCTAACATATTATTATATTAATAATATTATAATTTATTATTTGTGTACACGACGCATCCGTATTCTAAGTTTTTTAACACTAAATAAATATTTTGCTCTAGTTTCGACCCTCATTTACTTCCGTAAGAAAAATTTTCCCTGCTCTCGGTGCTTCCATAATCTACCCTCGATCTCGTATCATATCTTTGGCACTATCACTTATTAATTTGCATTTTTGTAATTTCCCTGCTCTCGGTGCTTCCATAATCTACCCTCGATCTCGTATCATATCTTTGGCACTATCACTTATTAATTTGCATTTTTGCAATATATATATATATATATATAAGATAGTTGGATTGAAAACTATGAAATAGATAATAATGTTGCGCGCAAATGCATGTACCTAATAGAGGCAATGATTTCTTCTCGAACTTAAGTTTTTTTTTTGGATAAAATTATACAGAATTAATCTAAAGTTTGGGCCATTTAGAAATTACTATCTAATAGTTAAAAATTTTGATTTTGCTGCCTCTCTTTACAAATAGTTTGATTTAAGTTATATAAAAAATTATTGCTTACATCTATTGCATCTGCACAATTCCTACACCATGTTTTTCTTATTCCTCCAAAAGAATTTATTTTTAAGTCGGCCATTAAAATATAATATTTTTGTTGAAATTTAAATATGCAATCTGTTGGCTATTTATTTATGGATTAAATAGGTCCAACTTCCTGCCTCGTGACAATAAGCCCAGGAGACTAATAAGTTGAGTTGGCTGAGCCTAATAAGTTGAGTGGGGCTACGGTCCACAATAAACCTAACGGCAAGAGGCCCAACAATAGACCCAACGTCCAGGTGGGTTGAGTCCGGTCGAGACCCGTGGGCGCTGTGTCTGTACGCTTTAAGTGAATTGGTTGCGTATTTCTAACGGCTTGAGCTTTTGGGATTAATGATTAGCGCCAACGATCCGACAAGTGGTATCAGAGCCAGTGGCACGGGTTCGATTCCCACACGGTGCAGGTGTTGGGAGGGGGATTGTTGGCTATTTATTTATGGATTAAATAGGTCCAACTTCCTGCCTCGTGACAATAGGCCCAGGAGACTAATAAGTTGAGTTGGCTGAGCCTAATAAGTTGAGTGGGGCTGCGGTCCACAATAGACCTAACGGCAAGAGGCCCAACAATAGACCCAACGTCCAGGTGGGTTGAGTCCGGTCGAGACCCGTGGGCGCTGTGTCTGTACGCTTTAAGTGAATTGGTTGCGTATTTCTAACGGCTCGAGCTTTTGGAATTAATGGTTAGCGCCAATGATCCTACACAATCTAGCTATACTTTTGTCTAACTTGATAATTGAAAGATAGTAAAGCATTCATCGGTATATATATATATATATATATATATATATATATATATATATATATATATATAATATATATATATATATATATATATATATATATATATATTACTATCATTTGTAGGATATAAATATGAAATTTCATAAGATTATTAGAATTGTATGTAAGTTATTGAAATTTTTATATAGTTATGATTGTATTAAGGATTGTTAGAGTTTTTTTTTGAATTTGTTAAAATTATAAGTGGTCTGTTGAAATTATTGAAATTTTATATAATTATGAAAGAAATCGTAAAATTTTTTTTGTTATTTTTTTTTAAGAAAAAAACTATAATAATTTATCGCATTTATATTTTATTAAAAATAGTAAATTATTGTTCACCGCAATCTGCTTAATGTGGCGTTGAGATGGGCTAAGCAAGATTATTTGGCTAAATACAAGTTTTTTAAAGGGTATTTATAAAATACTCCTCCAAACCATTTGACTGTTACATGACAATTACCTAATTAATTGCATCATTTTCTACTTACTAAAGAATTGGATGGCCGGATTAAAAAAATGAAATTCATTACACAAAAAAAATTTGAATGCATTATTATTATTATTATTATTATTATTATTGTTATTTGAGAAAAAAAAATAATATGCTATCCATTTTTGCTAAAAATGAAAAATAATTAAGTTTCGAATTCGAAATCTTAGATATCAACTATCAAATTCTTATCAACAAATAAATTCTTTACTACTTGCACTAAGAATGATGGATAGCTTTGATGCCCTATTAAAAGTAAGGAATAATTTTCTGAGGTTAAATTAAAATTAGGGTATATATAAATATACACTTCTTTAGGAGTGTATATCTTACACCCCACCCCATTCTGAAATGGGGTGAATTTCACTCGTCACTTGATGTGACGAGTGAAATAATATCCACCCCAGAATAAGATGGAATGTAGAATATACATTCTTAAAGGCGTGTACACCCAGCATCCCTCTTAAAATTATCCACATATTTTAGCCTTCTCTCACTTCCGTCCTGCACGGCGTCCCGCGGAATTACGGTCGGCGACGGCAAGGATGTCTGTCCATCTCGCACATTTCGCTTTCCATAAAAATGAAAGGCTTCAAAGGCTTACTTACGGTCAAAGTTCAAAGGATAGAACTATTGGGTGGTCGCCTTTGTCTTATCATTAATAAGCTTTTCAACTTTAATTTGTTATGGGAGTCAAGTAATTCCATCTTATCGTTGGTTCGTTCGTTCGTTCGTTCGTTGACCCGCCGTCGTCGTCGGAATCCGTGTTTCTCTCACTCTATTAATTAGAAGACTAGTTATTATTCCTATTCCTATTATTATTTATTGTGAACTGCGGCTGTGGAATTAATAATTCACTCAATTCTCCAAATTATATTTAATTTAATTTAATTAGCAGTAATCAGCTTACGAAAAGGGTGGTCGGTTAATTTGACTGCTTGGTTTAATGCCGTTGCACCTCGCATTTTGACTGTCAAATTTGATTTCTTAAATTTTATCAAATTATATAATAAATTTTTTTTTTCTCAATTTTAAGTTATGAATTACAAGGCAGTTTCCATATATATATATATATGCACAGAATGTGATAAAAAATGATTTACTAATTATGGTTGAGAAAAAGGGCCGGTTAAACAATTTAATAAAATTTAAAAAATTTGATGATCAAAATTGAAAGTTTATATATATAGTTATTTACAAAAGAGCTAAAGTTTAAAATATGTTTATACAATTTTTTTTTAAAAAAAAATTTCTTTGGTTGAGCGCGGTGGGCTACGCCCAACACGGATTTAGGTTGAACCGTTCAACTCTACCGTAGTAGAACGGTTCAACTATAATATATATATATATATATATATATATATATATATATATATATATATGTTGGAAGCTTCATATTCGTTTTGATATTAAATTTTAAAAATTTTTAATTTATTTTTATGTCGTTTGTTATGAGTTTGATAGTCATTTTCATATCAATAGTTGAAATTCTGCCAACAAAAACGTCAAATTAAATTTTTTATAAAAAATTTAAATTTTTAATGAAAAATTAATTCAACCAAAAAATAATATTATACCTATCGAATAAAATTCACTAATTTAAAAAAAAAAAAATTATATCCAACTTTTTCTTTCTGAATCTTTCTTTTCCCTCTGTTATCCTCTATAATTTCATCAGACCTTTTTTTCTCTCTTTATGCACAATTACGAAAGTGACTTTTCCTAATACGAACACTACGAAAGAGACTTGTAGTTGTACTCCTCACGAGGGCTACCTGACGTGCAATGCACACCAAAAATAATAGATGCTAAATAAATAGCTTACATTAAAAACAGCTAAATTTTCAATTCAATTAATATTTAATAAATTTAAATATCTATTTTAATTTTATTAAAATAATAATAATAAATCTAATCAAAATTCTAACAACATAGATGCAAATATAGAGTCAGGGAAGAATTCTCGGAGGAACCAACAGAGATTTATTGTGATGATTTTGTATTTATAAAAATAAAACTTAATAATTATTATATTTAAAAAAAAAAATTTGATGTAATTGTTTTAAAAGAGAAAGTCGGGAGGGAGGGCCGTGGCCCTTGCCGGTCGCCCATCCCTCCGGGAGGGATTGACTCCCACCTTAATGATGATGATGGATTCAATTTTGATTCCGAAATAATTACGATTTTTTTTTTAAAATAATTGTTTAAATTTAAATATTAATTATATAAATTAATTAAATTAAATTATAATTTTAAATTTAAATTTAAAATTTAAATAAAATTTTTTTAAATTTAAATATTGATTTTGATCTTAAATTTGAATTATATATTCAAATTTTAAAGTCAAATCATAAGTTTAAATTTAAATTTAATTTAAAAAATTGAATAATAAATTTAAATTTATAATAAAAATTTAATTTTTATAAATTTTAATTTGAACATAATTTTAATTTTGATTTTTTTTTATAAACCAAATAAATTATTATTTTTATCACTCAGTTTTTGATTTCGATCTATTTTTATTTATATTTCGATTTTGATTTCTCTTCTTGTCCTTGATGTAGCTAATTAACGTTGAATTTAATGAATCAACAAGAAATTGTATTCTTGTCCACAAAATTTTCCTTTTTTGGGGGAGAGGGGGAGGCCAACTACAAATTAATGATGCTTGAGTTAAGAAACAGAAAAAATTACCATAAAAGGCTTATTCCAATTTTCATTTAGATTTACTATTGCATTTTGTTCACCCATAATATTCTTTAGATTTACATATAAAGCAGAAAATATATTGTTCGATTACTGAAACAATATTCCTACCTGCTTTTATATATGTGAGATAAAATGTAAAATATATCATTCATTCATATATGGTTATAATTGTTCTACTAGTATTTATCATTTTTTTTATCTAAAAAAATAAAATGTACAACTATAAATAAAACTTTTTTTTATTTATATAATAAATTGTATTATTAGTTATTAAATATCAATTATTATTATTATTATTATTTTATAGATTATTGAAGTTCAACTTGATTCAATTAAAATTAAAATATTAATTTTTATTTCAATCGGATTATTAAATTTTGTATAAATTTTCAAATGTAGTGATCAAATGAACTTGCAATTTATCTTCTCAAACTAATCTGATCACTAACGCAGTTATTAACTTAGCTCTTCCCAGCAATACAATAATTAAATAATCATTAATTTGAAAATACAAAATAGTTAAGATAACTAGCAATCATTGATATATTAATTGTTTTTCGATAGCTGAATTGAATTAGATGTCATATTAATACTTTTTTAAAAAATATTAATTAAAAGTTTTAGAAAAAATATAATTAAGATATAAATTAAAATATAATGTATGTTTTGACAAGGAGAATTTCATGACTAAGAAAGAATCTTCTTTTACCGAAAGGAGAGAATTGTTTGCAAATTGATACTTTTCATCGACATAGAATTGTCATTCACGTGATTCTCTTGTCACATAGCATCGTTATTATCAAAAAAAAAAAAAAAAAAAAAAATTGTGAAAACTACAAAATAGTCCAATAATAAAATTAGTAAGAAAATAAAATAAAATAAAACCTCTGACCAAGCCTTCAAGATGACAGCACAGCATAAAAACCAAGAAATCTTTAGCCCCTCTTTCCCTCTCAATTATTGCCTGCACCCTGCAGATACATATATTTTACATACAGTACTTAATATTTTATCTAATATACTTTATAATTAGAATTAATTATAAACATGTAATTTATAAAATCCGAGGGTATTTATATAAAAATAAATTCTGCGGGATCATTTTGATTTTAAAGTAACTCCCTCAATTTTAATTTTTTTAATTAACACTCACTTATTAAGTTTTTATTTTTTAAAAGTAATTAATTTTATTAAATTTTTGAATGCCCCCATGAATTCAATAATTCTAATAACTAATTATTAAATAAAACTGAAAAAATTAATGATTATGAGCTAACAAAGTCACTAAATATATTAAGATGTAAGTATTAAGTAATCCCAAAAATCTATACTAGATAATGTCTAGATTTTGTAATTTTTAATTATAGAAATGTTTTGATAGTTATTATAGAATACAGTCAGAAATTTAACTCTACCCGTTTTAATTCTGCACTTTTAATTGGCAATTAGAATACTCAATTTTACCAAATAATTTAATATAATCCCTCTCCTCAATAAAATTACTAATTAAAGAATTATTTTGACATGCACATTATTATCTTATCTAACTTGAATAGTTGAATCTATATATATATATATATATATATATATATTCCGGCTGATTTACTTGTATAAGTATTAAATAATTGGTATTTATAAATTTTATATCGTTAGATCTATTCCTTTGACTAATTACATCTCTTAGATTATTTTATTTCATCAAACACTCACTTAATCTAAAATGTCCACTATCATTCTAACCACACATATTTTAATCTTAGTGCTAAAAACCTATCAACACCAATAACTTGATACTTTTAAAAATATAGAAACTTAATTATATATATATATATATATATATATATATATATATATATATATATATATATATATATATATATATATATATATATATATATATATTCCTCCAAGTTATGATAATTCAATATTGGGATTAAAGAATAGAATGCATTTATCTTCAATTTGTATAACTTCTCTTATAAATTAGAATTAAATTTTGTATATTTTTTTTAACTTCGATTAATTGATAAAATTTAAAACCTCTCCTTATCAAAATTAAAAATTTAAGAGCAACGCTACGGGTAAACTTTAAAATAGAGTATATATCTTACACTATTTTTCATCAATTTAATATTACTTTAGAGTACAGCTTACATACTCTCAAAAGTACAAACCCAAATATACTTGTAAATTTTTTACTATTAGATTTGCATTGGGATTTGTATTTTTATAAAGTCAACTAAAGAGAGAGAAAGAAAAAGTAAATAGCACAAATTTTAATACAAATCCAATGGTAGAAAATTCACAAGCATATTTGGACTTGTGCTTTTGAGAGTATATAAGCTCTACTCATTATTTTATTATTTATTGCATTAATTTTTATTTATATTTTAACAAAAAAATTATTTAAAATTTTGAAATATTTAAATGGGGCGTAAGATTTTGAATTTTTTAATTTTATTAGGTGTTGTTTAATACTACAAGAAAATAGATCTTTTGTGGCCAATATTTTATGGCGAATTAATGAACTCTACTATATTAACATTTTTTGTGGCTATTTTCAACGTTTTCTCACTATTAATCTTAACTCAATTTTTCATATACATACCGTAGGAATTTAGTAATGAGCGCCGCTAATTCGATGCAGTATTTGCGGCCATCACTAGATTTTGGCCACAATAATAGTAAGAAATAATTGTGACAAATATTATCGCCACATATTTACTTTTCAATTCACCATTTGTCACCATCGATAACGTTGGGCCACTAAAATAATAATAATTAACTGTGGCGAATTTGTATGGCCATACATTTATTAAGATTTTCGTGGCTATTTTCAACGTGTCTTCACTATTAATCTTAATCAGAATTTTCGTATACCTACGGTAGGGGTGTTTTAATGATCGTCACTATTTCGATGCAGTATTTGCGGTCATCACTAGATTTTGGCCACAATAATAGTAAGAAATAATTGTGACAAATATTATCGCCACATATTTAATTTTTAATTCACTATTTGTCACCATCGATAACGTTGGACCACTAAAATAATCATAATTAACTGTGACGAATTTGTATGGCCACACATTTATTAAGATTTTCGTGGCTATTTTCAATTTGTCTTCACTATTAATCTTAATCAGAATTTTCGTATACCTACGGTAGGGGTGTTTTGATGATCGTTACTAAATCGATGCCGTATTTGCGGCCATCACTAGATTTTGGCCACAATAATAGTAAGAAATAATTGTGACAAATATTATCGCCACATATTTACTTTTCAATTCACCATATGTCACCATCGATAACGTTGGGCCACTAAAATAATCATAATTAACTGTGGCGAATTTGTATGGCCACACATTTATTAAGATTTTCATGGCTATTTTCAACTTGTCTTCACTATTAATCTTAATCAGAATATTCGTATACATACGGTAGGGGTGTTTTAATGATCGTCACTAATTCGATGCACTATTTACGGCCAACAATAAATTTTAGCCACAATAACAATAAGTAATTATTGTGGAAAATTTTGTTGCCACACATTTATCTATTCAATTCACTTTTGGTAACCGTCGATAAAATTTGGCCACTTAATGTAAGACTCGTGAAATTTAAATGCAAAAGAAACCTAAGTGTTTGTGTACCGGTGTGCAAATTGCACAGTTTTCGAGACACGGTCCCCTGACTTACAGATCCGAGTCTGATCTCGATAATCTGAAATCACCAGTGCGACCGTCTTGTCGAATTGATAAAAAATGGTGTAAACCAATTTTTGATCTGACGGTCGAATTGTCTCGAAATCAGTGAAGAGTGAAGTGGGGCCCACAACTTAAGTTGTGAATAGTAACCCTGATTTAAATCCCCGGCCGGTCAACGTCGGCCGATCGACCGTCTGGGGTCCGAAGCTAACGGTCCAGGTAGTCGGTTTTAACCGCTTCATCGTTCTGAGCGCAGTGGCGCCGACAAAATTTGCGTTTAACGAACCTAAAGCATCGTAAAGCGTGCCAAACTATTTAAACTACAGTATTTTATGGATTTTAAAATTATAGGGGATCGAATGCGACAAACAAAAATCGCTACCTGATAGGTTTCGTCGAGCAGGACGTCATGGCGAAGTCCGCTTTTCCGTTTGGCGACTCGAATGCCTCGAAAAATGTGAAAACAGTGAAAAATATGAAAAATTGCATAGACCCCTATATTTTATGCTCCGAAATCCGTAAGACTTCATGGAGAAGGACCTTACTGCGAAACCTAACTTCTGAGAAGGATTTGGCTCTAAATACAATAAGATGGAGGACTTATTTGCATTTTATTGCAAATCTCTACATATATGCATTAGGGTTCTTTCCCTAAATCCAGAAACCCTAGCCCTAGCCATCTAGCACCAGACCTCTCATTTCCCTCTGCTCTCTCTCCACGGCCGTTACACCGCCGGCCGCCGTCTCCCGTCGCCAGAGAAGAAGAAGAAACAAAGGATAGTGGTTGTCCTCGGGTTAGGTTGGAGAAGAAGCAACCAGAGAGGCGGAGACTACCCCAAAACCTCTTCTGGAACTCTTTCTCTGTGGTGTAGTCCCAACCCGAGGCATCCCGGCGTCTTGCTCCGCCGCGCGCCGCCGGCGGGGATTTCTTTCTTCTTTCTTTGCTCCGACGAGGTAGGTTCTCTTCCTCCTTCGTTTTTGTTGGGTCTTGAACCCATTCAGTCTCCTTCTGACGTCGAGAGTAATCTCCCTGTGAAGCCTCAGACCCTCCCGTGCTCCGGTTAACCGGCGGGAGCAACCTAGTCGCCGGAAACCAAGTTCCGGCCAAATCTGCGCGCGGGCTCCATCCGACCGTCGAAACTAAGATCGTTTACGTTGGAACTCTTCCTCTGGTCGACTGCAGCCTCTCCACAAAGTTTGAGGACCATTGGTTGAGGATCGAGCCAGTACGAAGAAGCCCTAGTTTCGGGTTGTCTTCCTCACGGCCGAGCTTCACCGCCCGGCGCCGCCGCTGCCCCACGCCGCCGTCCACCCCCTTGGCAAGCTTCACAGCACCGAGAGGAGTGATCTTGTGCAAGTTGTTGGACCTAAAGACCAGTGGTTGAAGATCCGCCATTAGTGAGCACCAAGCTTGCCCGAGCTTGGTCTCCGGCCGTCGCCGCCGCTTCCAGTCGCCGGACAACCACCCAGGTAATCTTATTTTGTTGAGAGTATAGCGTTTATGCCCTTGCATGGATTAAAAATGCATAGTTCTCTTAGCCTCCATTGTTGCACTTAAGGGTGACCGAGGTGATCATCTCCAGCCAACCGCCGAGTCCAGCCGCCGGCGATGGGTCTGGTCGTGACTGAACCTCATATGTGATCAACCTCTCACTGTTTCTTGCCTTAGATTGCACCTTGAACCCGACTTGAGCAAGGTTGGGCCAAACCGAGCTCTTACCTTATTGGAAATTGCACCACCTTGCTCCGGCGATCTTTCCGGCCGATCTGCGACGCACCTGAGGTAAGCCCTCGGCTCTGTAGATCATATTAATCATGGTGCTCATGCTATTTAAGGATTTTATTAAGTGGTTAGGTGATTTGCAATATAAGCCTATTGTGAACTATGTAATTATGGACCCGATTGTGTTTTCGGGCTTCGTGTCCACTCAAATCAGTGAGCATGGGTTATCTTGCGTCGAGATCTACCTACTGTAATTTACGGCATAGTCAAAAATATCCCGGATTGTGAGATCGAGTCGAAACAGTGGTTAATTGGGTGTATTTATGCAATTTAAAAGAACACTAAGGACCAAGTTGCAAATGTGACTTTGTGGACTGTCTTGGACAGTGTGTATATGATCACTAAGCTTCCCGTGTATTTGCATGTAGCATAGGAGCCCTGCTTACCGATTTTCCCATGTTGCACCCAAGGTGACCGCAAGAATCACTATTCCGGCCAACCATCGCTCGGAGTCGCCGACGTTGGGTCTGGTGGTGACCGAGCCTCCTCTGTGGCCATTCTCCAATTGCTTCTCGCCTCTGTTTGTATCTTGATCCAGAGTTGAGCAAGGCTCGGCAAAATCGAGCTCTAGCCTTGTTGGAGGTTGGATTATCTTGCTCTAGAGACTTCTCCGGCGAGTCCGCGACGCACCAAAGGTGAGCCTTCATCTCTATTGACCCTCCAGATCATAATGCTCATACTAATTACTGCTGAGAATGAGTAGATAGATTAATCTTGCAATATAGCCTAGTGTGGACTTAGTTTTTATGGATCTTACTTTATTCTCGGGCTTCGTACCACCTTCTAACAGCGAGCACGGGTTCGCTTACGTCGACTGGTGTCGACTGGCGTTTACGGTATAAGTTAAAACCTCTCGGATTGAGAGAACGAGTCGAAACAAGGGTTATTTGGGTATATTTATGCAAATTTATAAAAACTCTAGGGACTAAATTGTAAATATATCTTCATGGGTGAAAGTTTTAAGTTTGATTTGAAATATAGTATTTTCAAAAAATTCAAATTAGAAATTGATTGCATTACGACAAATAATTTATACCTGATTGTACAATTACAACTTGAGTTCTTATTTGAATCAAATAATTATAAAACTTGAGTTCAAATTTAAATCAAATAAAACAAATGGTAATTCAAATTAGAAATTTATTGTATTACCACAAATAATTTATAATTGATTGTAGAATTAAAACAAATGGTAATTTCGAAGTCACATCTAATAATATCTAAATATACTGCAGATATATAAATATTAAGATGGATAAGACTTGGATGGATATGGATAGTAGGCAACATTTGAAATACATAACAGGAGTGAATAGTTTTCTTGACTTTGCATTTGCACATGCGGCGAGAGGAGATAAAGCTCGGTGCCCTTGTTATAAATGTGTCAATGGTGCTTTTCATACTCGAGATGTTGTATTTGGGCATCTTATCTTGCATGGGATATTAAAGGATTACAAATGGTGGTCGTGCCATGGGGAAGAACACCCAGATCAGAGTAGCGAAAGCACCGATAATGATAACAGAGAGAGTGAAGAGGAGAGTAGTGATGAGATGCATGAACGTTTACAAAGATTTGAATCCATCTAAAAATATAAATGACTCTGTGCATTTCAACTTGGAGGAACCAAATGAGTCTGCAAAAAGATTTTACCAATTATTAGAGGATGCAAAACAAGAATTATATCCTGAATGTAAAGAGTTCTCTAAGTTGGAGTATATTGTAAATTTATTACAACTTAAATGCCTTCATGGTTGGAGCGATAAATCATTTACTGCGCTACTCCAATTGAAGAAAAGGGTACTTCCTTCTGGTGAAACACTTCCGAAAATTATTATGAAGCAAAAAAGCATATTCGGGATCTAGGTTTGGATTATATTAAAATTGATGCATGTAAAAATGATTGTATTCTTTATTGGAAAGAATATGAAAAATATGAAAGTTGTCCAGTATGCCAAACTTCTAAGTGGAAATATGGTGATGATGATCAAAATAATACTCATGGTCGTAAAATGAAGAGTGGAAAACAGATTTCTGAAAAAACTTTGCGTTATTTTTCTCTCATACCAAGATTACAAAGGTTGTATATGTCATCCAAGACAGCTTCTCAAATGCGATGGCATAAAGAAAAACGACATGATGATGGGTTTTTAAGGCATCCAGCAGATTCCTTGGTATGGAAGTCGTTTGATGAATTGCATCCTTCCTTTGCTTCTGATCCACGTAAATGTTCGGTTAGGATTAGCAAGTGATGGCTTTAATCCTTTCGGATTGATGAGTACTTCATATAGTATATGGCCAGTTATTTTAGTTGTATACAATTTACCGCCATGGATGTGTATGAAAAGCTCTTATTTCATAATGTCTATGCTGATTCCGGGTCCACGAGCGCCAGGGAATGATATTGATGTCTATTTACAACCCTTAATAGATGAATTAAATAATTTATGGAATGTGGGAATTGAAACTTATGATGCATTTAGTAAATCTAATTTCCAGCTCCATGCTTAATTATTGTGGACTATAAATGATTTTCCAGCATATGCCAATTTATCTGGTTGGAGTACTAAAGGAGCGCTGGCTTGTCCAAATTGCAATAAAAATATCTGCTTTCTTCGATTAAAGTATGGACGGAAGATGTATTATATGGGACATCGGCGTTTTTTGAAACCCGATCATAAATGGCGAAAAGATAAAAAGGCATTTGATGGAACGATAGAAAATCGGCAAGCTCCAAAACAAAAATTGGATAGTGATGAAATACTTGAACAGTTAAGCGAGGTTACAAATGTGAGATTTGGCAAGTTCAGAGATAAAAGAAAGCGGAGTGAGCCTACCTTAATTTACAATTGGAAAAAGAAAAGTATATTTTTTCAATTGCCTTATTGGAGAACACTTCTAATGCATCATAATCTTGATGTGATGCACATTGAGAAGAATATTCATGACAATGTTGTGGGTGGTACACTATTTGGTATTGATGGAAAAACAAAATATACTTTAAACGCTCGACTTGACCTTAAAGAAATGGGAGTGCGATCTGAGTTACATCCTATAAATAATGGTGATAATTATGTTATTCCTCAAGCATGTTACACTTTAACTTTAAAAGAAAGACGAGATATTTGTGATTTTCTACTTAACTTGAAAGTGCCAGATGGATATTCGTCCAATATCTCTCGATGTGTCAATAAAAAAGAAGAAAAGTTATCTGGAATGAAAACTCATGATTGTCATGTTTTTCTTCACGATAATCTAGCACCAGCTTTTCGTGGTATTTTACGGAAAGAGATATACGAACCACTAGTGGAACTAAGTGTATTCTTTAAAGAGCTATGTTTGAAGACTTTACAGTTGGATACATTAGAAAGATTGGAGGAAAATAGTATAATTACACTTTGCAAATTGGAAAGGATCTTTCCACCTGCATTTTTTGATATTATGCTACACTTGCCTATTCACCTCCCATATGAAGCAAAATTGGCTGGTCCTGTGCATTATCGCTGGATGTATCCATTTGAAAGATAATAGGTGTTATTTATTTTATAGTTTATAAATTTTTACTATTAATACTATCAGAAATAGAATAATTTAAGATTATTTTGTGATAGATTTTTGCACAAGTTGAAGTCGTATGTGCGTAATAAAGCACATCCAGAAGGATCTATTGCCGAAGGCTACATTGCAGAGGAATGTTTAAACTTTTGTTCTAAATATTTGAATAGAGTTGAGACAAAATTCAATCGACCTGAGAGAAACTTTGAGGGTCATGAAGATCATACCTCAAAGTTATCCATTTTTCGACGAAATGGAAGGCCACTTAATAATGGCAAGGAAATTTTCAAGAAACTAACTCAGGAAGAATGGAATCGTGCTCAACTTTATGTCATAAAAAATTATGATGAAGTTCAATCTTTCCTTGAGTAAGATTAATCACAAATAATTAATTTGAGTATTTTTTTTATTTGTTAGTTATTTATCTAAACTACTAATTATATTTCTTTGTTAATTCACATAGAGAACATCGGATAGAATTGGAAAAGGGGGATTCTATTAATGTGACAAAACGACAGGATGCAACATTTGTTAAATGGTTTAAACAACGAGTAAGTGAATGTACTATAATTATATACTTAGTAATTCTTTTTTATTAATAATTATTTAACTTTTCTATATATTTGTCTTGTAACAGGTAACACACTTATATCATGAAAGTACTGAAAACGTGAGTGTCGAACTTTTAAATTTAGCTTGTGGACCAAATAAAATAGTGAATCACTATACGGGCTACATAGTCAATGGCTATAGGTTTCACACTCATAAGCGTAAGAATAGACGCCAAACTCAAAGTAGCGGTGTTGTCGTCAAAGGTGATGAGCAATCGGAGAATAGAGAATATTATGAAGTTTTACAGGATATTATTGAATTGGATTATGACGGAGTAAATAAAATAATAATATTTAAGTGTGACTGGTGGGACACTTATAATGAGGGTAGAGGTTTTAAGAAGGAAGCCAATGGAATCACCCTTATTAATTTTACTCGACACTTGGCCGTCAACGAGCCTTATGCCTTAGCATGTCAAGTGGAATAAGTTTATTACGTAGCAGATAATAAAAATTATGATTAGCGGTTGGTTATTAAGACAACACCTAGAAACTTCTATAATTTTCCTATCACTGATGAAGAGTCAATTGATGATGAAGAACTTATTTTGGAACAAGTTGATATGGAAAGGAATATAACTTCTAATTCATTACCAGAATATATTGCTAGTAGTGATGATGTCATTTCTTCTTTGAGGAGAAATGATGTTGATAGCATTATTATCAATAAAGATCATCAATTGTTTGAAGAAATAGAACAAATTGCACAAGATGAAACTTTAGTTGGTGAAGACGTAGAGGGGGATGAACAAATGGAAGATGCCGAAGATGAATAGGATTGCACGATTAATTGGTATGATATTGTCTGCGGTAAGTTGTCTTGTATACTTTTTTTTATTATATGTTATCCTTTTTATAATTCTTTCTATAAAAAATATTTCTATCTCTATAAACTTCAATTATATTTTTTGTTCTCTTAATCTACAATTGATATTTTTCTAATGATTTTTTTTACAGATAAAATGACGAGCAGAGCAAGACACGAAAATAGTAGGAGTCGGGCTGTATCTCAACAGGCCAATCCAACACCATCAAATGAAGAGTCTGGGGAGCATCACCCACGAATGGAATCTAATATACCACAACCTCGAGCAGATCGTCTATCAACAGATTCACACAATGCAATCAATGGGAGTAGTGCCGGTATTACTAATTACTTAGAGCATAGTTTCTTTCTAAAACTTATTTACATTCTTTTCAATTCCATACAAATTATTTATTTTTTGAAAATATAGCTAATATTCATATTTGTTATTTTGTAAAATAGCAAATTTTATTGTTTTATGTCAGCTTCGTGTACTAATAGAAAGAGAACACGTGGAAAGACTTTGGGTATAAAGTGGGCCAAAATAAGAAAATCAACTGAGACGACCAAACCACCGTTAAAATTCCATCAGACCTACGACGAGTAGTTGGTGACAATGCCCAACAATTCATCACGGAGACATCTCAAATAGTCAAACAACATGCGCTATTGAATGTTGATAAGTGGAGTAAAATCCCTACTTATACAATTGATAAGATGGTTCAACTTGTTCATGTAAGTATTTATTAGGATTTTCTCTTTTTACTTTATTTTAAATAAAATCTTTTATAGTTACTATATTTCTAATTATTTGTATATTTGTTTTTGTTCTTTTTATATTTATACTACTATTTTAAAGGAAAAATTTACCCTTCCGGACGAGGTTCATGTTCTTGGTGTTATTGTGCAACAACTTCGTAATCATTTCAATGCATGGCGTCATCGTTTGTATAAATTTCATTACAAAAAGTATAGGACTGATGAACAAAGGCGAGCGCATTGTCTGGAGGAAATTGATCAAGAGGATTGAAATTGGCTTATTAACTATTGGAACGATCCAAAGTTTAAGGTAACAAAGAATTTTATAGTTCTAAATATATTTTATTTTTTTTATTTTATATATATATATATATATATATATATATATATATATATATATATATATATATATATATGATTTACTAACTATTTTCTCAAATTAATAGCGTATTAGTGAGGCAAACCATGTAAACAGAAACAAACAAACTATGGTTGCGCGTGTGGGTACAATGTCGATTGCTAGGACTATACATTATATGGTAATTTCTTCTTTCTATCTAATAGCCTATTAATTTTACATTGGAGATAAATTTTCATTCTTATTTTTAAAGTGTAATTATTATCTAAAATAGTTTCTATGTGCGTTAACAGAGAACCCTGTAGAAAACTTTACATCGGAGCAAATGATAGAGCGAGAGAAAAAGCCCGAATATATGAGGCTGTGGGAAAAGATGAGGAGGAAAAGAGATGACAGTTGGGTTGATAAAGATGCTGAAGATGCATATGTGTAGTGACCCGACCCTTAGGGGTATTTTTGAACTCGCATGTAAGCTACTTGAGCCTTTAGGTGAAATAAAATTATTTAACTTTCAAAAGTCGGCCGGGGCGGGGTGCGTGTATTTTTCTGCGATAGAGCGCGGAAAATGATGACCGACGGTGCGATCGGATTCGAAATCCGATGTCGGGATCTCCCGGAACGGGATCCTTAGTGACGCGGAGTTTAGTCACGCATCGGAATCCGTGCAAAATATCTTGCGCCCGTTAGAGATAAGGTGGGTTATCTCGTAGGGGATAATTGAGCGATTAATTAATTAATTATCCGATAAGGGGAGTTTGGATTCTCTTACGAGCGAATCAAAGGATTTGAATTGGTGGGATTTTATCTCATGGATTGGATAAGAGATAGAATCCAGATATTAAATTGAGAATTTATTTCCCCCAAGATTATTAATAAAGGTGATTAAATAATCGGTGACCAGGATTTAAAATTGAAAACTTAAAAGGGTGGGATTTTATCTCGTGGATTGGATAAGAGATAAAATCCAGATATTTAAGTTGGAAATTTATTTCTCCAAGATTATTTAATAAAGGTGATTAAATAATCGGTGACCAGGATTTAAAATTGAAAATTTAAAAGGTGGGATTTTATCTCGTGGGTTGGATTAGAGATAAAATCCGGGTATTCGTGGGTTTCTCTTTTCACGTACCGTATGAAATAAAAAGGGAAAAATAATAATTAAATAATAGGGATTATTGGTAAGGGATTAATTAATTAATGAATTAATTAATTAGAGTCAAAAATATCCGAGGAGGATTTTGACGGTGCGTACGTATGAAATAAGATAAAAAAGGGATAAATAAATAACGAGATTTATTTATTCCCCGTTTACCGAACGGAAACCCTATTTTTAAAATACCGCCTCCTCAAACCCTCCTCTTTCGTGCGTACCGAAAACCAAACGAAACCCTAATTAGAAAAGATAGAGGAAAACCCTAACCGGAGGAGAAAAGAGGAAAAGAAGGAGGAAGCGGAGGAACCCGATCGCCCCGATTCACGTGCCGGAGATCGGAGAACGAGACGCCATCGTCTACGGGGAGCGGATCCGGATCTCCGACGCCGCGAGAAACAAGATCGGATCTTTTATTCCGATAAATTTAAGGTTAGTCATCATCGTTTCGTTTGTTAAATTAATCGGGGGTTTTCCGTGTTCTTGTTAGATTATTTTAAATCGGAACATCGTTCGCGGATTTTCGTCGGGTTTTGATCCATATTTTATCCTCGTTCTTGATCTGGTGTGATCGAGGATTTTTATCGGATTTTAATTGATGGTTTTTAACGGGTTTCTTGTTATCGAACTTCCGATCGACGTTTTGGGTGTTCGTCGATCGTCGGGTTAGCCGTTAGAATTACTGGGAATTTTCCGGGAATTTTTCGGGAATTTTTCGGGCGACTCCGGCGGGACATAGTGGGTTAACGGGAGGCCGCCGCCGCCGTTGTTAGACGGGAGGCCGCCGCCGTCGTTACCATGTACGCGGGGTCGTCGCCGGGATCCCATGGGCGCGAAAACGGAGAAGAAATCGCGAAACGGGAGCGAAAACGGCGAAAAAACGGAAAAAGGGGGATTTACTGTGCTAGCCGTACGGTCTCTTGGCCCGCGGTCCACGGGCCGGGGCGTGCACCCGGTGCACGCCCGCGGCGCGGGAGCCGCAGACCCGGTGCACGCTCCGCCCGTGCACCGGCCCAGCCCGCAGGCGCGGTCCACGACCAGGCGTGCGCCCGGTCTTGGCGCGGCAGCCCGAAACCGTGAGCCCGGTGCACGCACGGGTCGTGCACCGGCCCGGCCCGTAGCGCACGGTGCACGCTCCTGCGTGCACCGGCTCATGCCGCTGCCGCCTGATGCTGTAAACCCGGCCTATGGTGGTCCCCGTGCACCATTCGACAGCCCGGAGTTCATTTGCTCCGTTTGGGTCCGTTTTTCCACCGTTTTGAGCGCGGTTTTCGCCGTTGGGATCGTTATTTCCGTGGCTTTCTTGGCATGGCCACTTGGGACCGTCGTGGTCACTAATTTATTATGTTGGGTGCCGATTTCGCCGACGCTCCGCGCCTCGACGAAATTGTCGGGGGCGCGCCGTCGGGTCTTCCTCTCATCGTTTTCGTCGTCGGGGCTTCTCGGCTGGACCGTCGACGCCCCGAGTTGGCGACTAGTTGAGAGATTGGGTTTTGTTAGTTTCCGTTAGCGGTTTTGGGTTCCGGTGTTCGGCGAACTGGACCGTGTTGGACTTTTCCGTCAAAAGGGGTAAATTGGGTCTTTTGTTTTGGGATGTTAGTACACGTTTGTGACTATTATTATCCTTGCGGACTTTCTTTAGGTCCAGGGGTGCAGCGGGAGAGCGCGAAGGATACAGGTGTTCCGATTGCTCTCCAACAAGGTGGGTAGGGTTGCTATAAGTGCAACAAGTGCAGTAAGTGCATTTATCGCCATTAAAGTACTCTTAAATTTACCTAACAAAGTAGATGGACAGTTTAACCTTTCGCTTAATGATGTTTTATCTAACAATTTAAGCGGCTGCGGTCGCGGTGCTCACCACACGCCAATCTTGGCAATCCGGTTTCGGATGCTGCACGTACACCGGCGGATCGGGCCACCGCATGGTGTACTTTTCCGGAAAAGTGGTCTTTTTGACCCGTGTGCCTCACAAAGGGGTGGGAGCCGTGAGGACCCCTTCACGGCAGCTATAGGGGCCGCACTAGCCCCGTGAAGAGGTTAAAAGCATCAAAAAGGTGTTTGTGCACGAGGGGGGACTTTAGTCTCCCCGACAGGTACTCTGGGGTTGGTGCCCAGCTTAATTAATAAATAATCTGGGGTTGGTGCCCAGTTTAAAATATGCACAGGGGTTTAACGAAAGGTTACGGTGTACTCGGTGTATTCGGTTCGTTTTTCCTTCCTTGGTACTATTAGACATCTACTTTGTTTGTCACTGACGTTACCCACTCCGTGACAGGTACTGCTACTAGGTGCGTCAGCCGGGGTGACGGTGGGGCTGCGTCGTGAGGACCGTAGTCGGACACTTGGTTATTATGATTATATCTCATTTCCTTTTTCGTATAAATACTTAATTTGCTTGTGGATGGCTTTAGTTGTGAACATGTATTAATTAGCTCTGTGGATGAGGTGCATTCTTATGTTTTAATTACGTTTAGTGGCGTTCCTTTTATGCGGCATGTTTTCATGATAAATTAAAGGATTGCGAAAATATTTTCTCAAAACGAAGTGCCGTGTGGGCACGGGTTTTGCAAACGCTCGGTCTTTATCCTTTCCAAACACTGACGCCGCTTTATAAACTTGCTTTAATTGGTGATGAATGTCTACGGTATGGTTGTTGGTTGGTGACTAATGTGTGATGAATTGTATGTTGTAAATGAGACGCCGTGCATACACAAAGGAGACTCTGTCCGTGGACAGAGTGAATTTGTGTATGTGGCGGTCTGGCACGCACCGGGGTTGAGGTTTATATCACCTTATTAAGAAAAAAAAAATAGACACGCAATTTTCCGCTTTAAATGACTCAAAAACCCCCGGGGGCGTGACAATATGAGCGGATGAAAGAACTTCATGATGATCAATTAAAAAATTGCGAAAAAAACACTCTGTTCACGGAACAAGCATATATATTAGCACTTGGTCATCGATCTAGCTACATTCGTGGTATGGGCCGAGGTCCTACTCCTATTGAAAGTGGTGGTTCTAGAGCACAAAGGATTCGTGCGCAAGTACGAGCAGAGATGGAAAAAGAAATGGCAACACGAATTCAAATTAAGGTGGAGGAGCGGATGAGCCAACGGGATAGAGAAGCTGAGGCACGAATTGCTGAAATGGATGAGCGGATGAGCCAAAAGGAGAAAGAAGCTGAGGCACGAATTGCTGAAATGCAAGCACAGATGCGTGACGAGATGAATTCTCAAATGCGTAATATGATGGAACAACTTTCACAAATAGGATTGCCTGTGCCTATTCAGCCAACATCGACAAGAAAGGTAAGTTGGAGTATAAATTAGCAATATATTTTACTTTTTTGATAAAATAAATAGATAATATATATGCATATTTCTTATCATTATTCTTTTTTATTCTACAGGACTAAACCTTGAAAGCTCAATATTTCCGAGTTGGATCATCTCAAGAATTTCATTTCACTTTTAGCCTAGAATTTTTATTATCTTTATTCTAATGTAAACGATTAACTGTTAGCTTATTTTGATTATGTCAGTTGAACATATATTTGATTTCTGTATTTTGTTGAACATATCTTGATTATTGTGATTGATATTATGTTTAAATCCTGATTGAGTAGTATTCAACTATTATTGTGCAGTAATAATGTGTAAAATTTATTTTTTTTATTTAAATTAGTACTACAAATTTTCTGTGGTTAAATAATAAATAGCCACAATATATGTAATTTGAAAACTTTACAGTGACTGGAACAATATTTGGCCACAAAATGTGATGTAAATATAGTGTGGCCAAATATTGTTCCAGTCAAATAAATTTTGTTGCCACTATATTTAATTTCGCTACTATATTTACACTACATTTTGTGGGCAATATTGTATTTAGCCATAAAATGTGTGGCATTATGTGCGGCCATCAAATAAATTTGTCACAATACTTTCAACATTATTTGTGGCCGACTACTTAATTTCGCCACTATATTTATACTATATTTTGTGGGCAATATTATATTTGGCCATAAAATGTGTAGCATTATGTGTGCCATCAAATAAATTTGTCACAATATTTTCAACATTATTTGTGGCCGACTACTTAATTTCGCCACTATATTTATACTATATTTTGTGGGCAATATTATATTTGGCCATAAAATGTGTGGCATTATGTGTGACCATCAAATAAATTTGTCACAATACTTTTAATATTATTTGTGGCCGACTACTTAATTTCGCCACTATATTTACACCACGTATTGTGGCCAATTTAATATTTGGTCATAAATTATATGATGTCTTTTGTGGCCAAAAGTAATTTTGGCCACAAAATATTAGAATATTAATTATTATTTTAATCACTATCTGTAGCCATATGATAACTTTTTGTAGAGGAGGTTAGAAGTTTTGTGACGAATTCTAGCGCCGCAAATTCATAGTACTTTTTATGGCAAATTATTATTTTGGCCACAATAACCTTTTGTAGCAGTCCTATTGTGGCGACGTTGTGGCGAAGCTAATTTGGCCACAATAAGTATTTTGTGACTAATTTGTCTATTATTGTGGCCATTAGTTTTGCCACAATATGTAAATTTTCTTGTAGTTTGTTTCCGGTACAAAGGGCGGAACAACCTCTTTTGTACCCAAATAAGAATTGGGGAGAGGGGAACAACCGGGAACACTTGTTCCCCCTAAGCCGGTAAGGGGAGGAATAAGTGTTTCCGGTTGTTCCCTCTGGAACAAGCTTGTTCCATCGATTTTTGCTTGTCTTTGTGCACGCTTCCCAACACACCTTGTCACGCCTTGGGGTCGAAACTGTAATCCGAGCTCGCCAACAGATTCGCTGCCCATACGGGAAGCCCCGCAGAGACTAAGCGTCTAACCTGCAAAATATAATATTACAACTATACAAATATCAGAGCTGTAAAATAAACTACATAAATAAAAGATACAGTCCAAAATGGTACAGTCTGATCCTCACAATACAAGAGTCTCTCGAAAATAAAAACTCTCAAAAATAACTACATATAATAATCCAGCAGACTGTACTATAAGCTCCAAAAGGGGGTACAACTACGCTCCAAGGACGGGTCGGGAACTAGCTCGCGACTCCTTTACCTCGATCAGCAGGTGCAGTAACTGGAGTAGGAACATGGATAGATGCCTTTGGAAAATCTATCACCGACAGAGGGTGTCAGAACTATATCCGACAGTAGTTCTCAGTAGGTACCGTCTTCCAGACCAACGGTCTGCCCACTAAGTTTACTAGAGGCATAAGATAACAGGAAAACTGAAATAATAAAAAGATAAGCTGGAAAGAAATATAGAACTATCATGCCTCTATCTACAATGCTCAATGGGTGATACAAATGAAAATGATGCATCGACTCTAACCCAGTAGACTCAATTGACCCAATCACACTGACTGCCACATAGGGTCCAGTCAAACCTGCGCCCACCTGCTGCCATTACATCCACGAAGGACTGGACTTATGTAGGGTGTCCCACACGAACTGCGTCGACAAGTCGCGATAGTAAAGTAACAGGCCCATCCGGAGCGGCACTCGAGGGGAGCGACCCCACCAAGGAAGTATTCGTGCATCTCTGTCGAGCTCAATATGGCTCATGTAGGCTATAGTTCAAATCCACGATCAATCGGATCGAAAACAATAACTCAACACTAACAATATCTGCCGGAGACACTCCACAGCACGGGACCACCGTCAACCCTAAACGGCTCCCAAAACAGAACACCCAACTCACAGATGAAAAAGAATTGACCGACACCGTAAGGGTCTGAGAATCCCGATAAGCTGGTGTTTGGAACCCCAATCAAACAAGAACAGACTCCAGGCTCAGCCTTTCAAAGTTCTCGACCTTTTACAGTTCGGAAAATCAGCTCCCTCGGGTATAATATCCGAAGGGAACCAATCAGGATCCGAAAGTTCTTAGAAACTAGCACTTAGAACCCAATTCAAACAAGAACAGGTTCAAGGCACAACTCTCGTAACTTTCGTGCCAAAATATGAAAACAGCCCCTTGAACCCAGATCACTAAAACTCTCTCAGGTGAGAAAATTTACAAAAAAAAAGATGACAGTTATTACCGAAAACCATTTCTGATTTGAGAAGCCAAATTTAATGAATTTTAGTTCTTTAAAAAAATCAGTTAAAATAAGTTTTATTTTCCAAAACCCGAAGGGCTAATGCCTTTACCCAATCAAATAAGAATAGGCTCCGACGACCCTTTGAAATTCGAAAGAAAAATATAGGTTTACTGAAATCATGTGTGTGTCCAAAACAGTCTGGGTTTAGGGTCCTGCTATCACCAGTACACTACTGCCACGAACACAGTGACGACAACTAGATCAGAGAGAACACGACGACCCGGGACCACTGTTTACTCAAACGGCTCCCGACACCAGTACAAGACTAGCCACAGCTACCGGACTCCACTCGGGCCCCAGCACGAGTGCAACATGCATCCTACACTAAAAGATATCCCGACGACTCGGCCCACTATCCGGGCGAGTAAAACACTATATCCAGGGATAGAATGTAAAGTGAGGATGTCTAAAATATAAAAGAATCTAGCCCAAGTGAGGGTTCTCTACTAGTCTGGTTAAATACATGTAAACATATGACAGGGTGATAGGTCAAAGTTTCAATAATAGCATTTAGTTTAACTTTAAACATAAATAGGGAACATTAATAAACATAATCTCAATATAAACCAAAGTGAACAACATCTCCCTCAAACATGCTCTCAAATAGCATAGGTAACCATAACCGCCAGATAGCTCTCAACCTCATCTAATAATCAGACAACATGCAAGTTTTCAAATTCACTAGAATATATTCCATAAATTCAGTAAGCATTAATTACCCATGACTTAGAACAATTCTCATGTTTACCACTTGAACACATAAGTTGTACATTAACATGCATGCGTACTATCATATAGAATTAGAAAACGGTCCGCCGGTTTTGGAGACGAAAGCAACCCACCTGGATGCGCGCATAGGTCCGGAGTCCAACGAGTCGAAACTAAACGTGGGTAATCCTCAGGTTTCCACGATTCCAACGAGTCCAAAAAGGTTTCCACGATTCCAACGAGTCCAAAAACACCCGAAAACTCCTCCCGGTCATTGAGATACAAGCCAAACACCGCGGGAAGCAAAAATCCCCAAAATTACAACTCTGCGAAAATTTCAGTCCAAGAGATGCCAAAATATCACCTTCGAGATGTCCTCCAAAAATTCCATAAAAAATATGGCTGTGATCCTCGCGAAGTGTACATGTCGATCGAGTCCTCACAGGCTGAAATCCAACAACCATGCACCGAAATAAAAATCAAACAAACTCTGCTGTCCAGAAAAGTCCACAGCATGGAAGGGGTTCAAAGATGCTCCGAAAAATTCAATAAAAACCCAAAACCGAGAGGAAAGGTAAATACGAAAATCGAAAATCTACCTCTCGTGGAATTGATGCCACAAAAATCAGCTAAAAACTCCCTCGGGTCAGCCCAGGGGAGCCCGTGGATGGTAATAAATTTTAGTTCTTTAAGAAAATCAGTTAAAACAAGTTTTATTTTTCAAACTCTAAAGGGCTAATGCATTCACCCAATCAAACAAGAATAGGCTCCGGCGACCCTTCGAAATTCGGAAGGAAAATATAGATTTACTGAAATCATGTGTGTGTCCAAAATAGTTTGGGTTCAGGGTCCTGCTATCACCAGTAGACTACTGCCACGAACACAGTGATGACAGCTAGATCAGAGAGAACTCGACGACTCGGGACCACCGTTTGCTCAAACGGCTCCCGACACCAGTACAAGACTAGCCACAGCTACCAGACTCCACTCGGCCCCCAAGCACGAGTGCAACATGCGTCCTACACTAAAAGATATCCCGACCACTCGGCCCACTACCCAGGCGAGGAAAACACTATGTCCAGGGATAGAATGTAAAGTAAGGATGTTTAAAGTATAAAAGAACTTAGCCCAAGTGAGGGTTCTCTATTAGTCTGGTTAAATACATGCAAACATATGGCAGGATGCTAGGTCAAAGTTCCAATAATAGTATTTAGTTTAACTTTAAACATAAATAGGAAACATTAACAAACATAATCTCAATATCAACCAAAGTGAACAACATCTCCCTCAAACATGCTCTTAAATAGCATAGGTAATAATAACCGCCTGATAGCTCTCAACCTCATCTAATAATCAGACAACATGCAAGTTTTCAAATTCACTAGAATATACTCCATAAATTCAGTAAGCATTAATTCCCCATGACTTAGAACAATTCTCATGCTTATCCCTCAAACACATAAGTTGTACATTAACATGCATGCTTACTATCATATAGAATTAGGGAACCGTCCGCTGGTTTTGGAGACGAAAGCAACCCACCTGGATGAGCGCGTAGGTCCAGAGTCCAATGAGCCAAAACTGAACGTGGGTAATCCTCAGGTTCCCACGATTCCAACGAGCCCCAAAACACTCGCAAACTCCTCCCGGTCACTAAGATACAAGCCAAACACCACGGTAAGCAAAAATCCCCAAAACTACAACTCTGCGAAAATTTCAGTCCAAGAGATGCAAAAATATCACTTTCGAGATGTCCTTCAAAAATTTCAAAAAAAAATACGGCTGCTATCCTCGCGAAGTATAGATGTTGATCGAGTCCTCACAAGTTGAAATCCAACAACCGTGCACCGAAATAAAAATCGAACAAACTCTGCTATCCAGAAAAATCCACAGCATGGAAGGGGTTCAAAGATGCTCAGAAAAATCCAATAAAAATCCAAAACCGAGAGGAACAGTAAATACAGAAATCGAAGGTCTACCTCTCGTGGAATCGATGCCGTAAAAAATCAGCTAAAAACTCCCTCGGGTCAGCCTAGGGGAGCCCGCGGACGAAGCGTCGACGGAAAAGATCGATGTCAAAGGCATGTCGAAGCTCACGATGGTGAGGAGGATGCTGATGAAACAACTTCTAAAAATTCTCCGAGATCCCAAACATCGAAGAAGAGTCACCGATGAAGGTTTCTGTCGAAAAATCCCTCAAGAAAAAACTCCCAAAACCCCCCAAATACTGGCCCAAGAGGGCTATTTATAGCCAAAACCAAGGAAATTCACTATCAGATTCGGGTGCAGGAATCGAGCGCCCAAAATACGCCCCCGGATCCGTACTATGTGCGCCTGGATTCACCCCGGCGCGCCACGCGTCCATGCGGGGTCTACGGCGGGGCGCACGGAGCGTGGTCCGTGCCGAGGCAGTCTGGTCCGTGAGCCCGCCAATGGGCATGCGCCACGCGTCCTGGTGCGGTCCACGGTGCGTCGCGCCCGGCGTGATTGGTGCCTGGACTCCCGCGTCGCCGCCCGACCAATCAGGGGCTTCCACGTCTCCCGCTTGGCTTCTTTGCTGGTCCCGGTGCATGCGCAATTGGGCCGTGGACCGGCCCACTTCAAAATTTGCCCGTTAGCCCGTTTTGCTCGAAAATAGCCGATTTTGACCATTTTTGCACGCTGAATCCAAATCCGATGTCCGTTTTGTAAGAATCCACTTCTAAATTTTGATGAAGGCATCCGGACAGGCAAATTTAATCTAATTTTCGCCCCGGATCCAATCCTAAGTTCTGATTCATGTGCTACCATCTCTAACACACAACAAAGGCCTCCATAAGACACTGATCACTCCGCAAAACCTCCGTGAAGATCTGGATCATCACACACCTCCTTCTTCCTATTGCTTTCTCATTCTCTTCTCTCTCACCGCTCTCCCTCTACCTCCTCATCGTCGCTGCGGACCTGCTTGCATCCCTACAAGCTAAGATCGATTACCCGAACTCTGGTATTCGAGTTTCTTTGCGTCTCGCTGCGAGATGGTGTCCTTCCCCGACCCTACACTCCCCTTCGGCCTTCTCGAATCAACCCTCTTCCCCGGCCTCCTTCTTGCTGTGACACCCCCGGAATTTGGATTAGTCCTCTATATAAATGATATAATAGGACTAAATCTCTAACCCGACTATAGCATTTTGGATGGTAGCAAGATCCAAGAGGTTATGAGAGTTAAGCGTGCTAGAGCTAGTGTGATGACCCGGATCTCCGCAGAGCTGCTACAGTGCGTTGGGGTGGCCATTGGAGGCCTACATGGTGTGTTGGAGGTGTTTGTGGCATGATTGGACATAAGTGTTGGACATCGGACTTATATGGACCCTGTGAGTGATCAGAGGACCCCGTGGAGGGTTTAGAGGTGGTTTCGCGCGAATCGGATATTTAAATTGGGCTCCGCACGAAGTTTGGACTAAGAACGCATTTCCGGGTGCCTTCGGCAATTTTTAGAGTTGGAATTTGGCGAAACGGACGTCAAATTCGGATTCAGCGCGCGAAAACGGTCAAAATGGACTACCTACTTGATGTTTTTGGGCAAGGGTTACTGTTCACCGCCGGAACAGTAACTCCGGCGATCGCCGGCGGCGGCCGGCGACGGCGGGCAGCGGCGGAGGGCGGCGGCGCGGCCTCGGGCAGGCGACAACGCGGCGGCGGGCAGGCGCGGGCAGCGCGCAGCGCGCGGGCAGGGGCGCGGGCAGGCGCGCGGTCCACGCGCCGGCGTGCACCAAAGCGGGGTGCCACGTGGCAGCTTCCCATTGGATGGTTCACAGGTCGCGGTCCACGGAACTGTGTGGTGTATGGTGGATTGGGCGGGAAGACACGTGGCAGGATGTCATTGGTTCGGTTCATGAAGTCGGGTGCACCGGGTGCAGCGAGTGAGAGGGTTGACACGTGGCGCGCGGGGATTGGGCGCGCCACTGTGCGTGGCAGGCGCGGACGGTGCGCGGTGCACGGTGGACCGGGGTGCGCCACGTGGCGGCCTCGTATTGGTTCGGTGTGTGAGGTTGTTGTGCACCGGGTTCAGCGGAATTATGGCTTGGACACGTGGCAAGCGAGGATTGGGCGAGCTACTGTGTGCGTACGGACGGCAGGCGGCGGAGCAGGCGCGCAGGCGGCGGTGCCGGCGGGCGTGGCGGCCACGGCGCCGACGTGGCGCACGCGTGCGCCACGTGGCGGCCGCCCATTGGCCAGCGCCAACTGCCGTGTTGACCGGGGCTGGCCACGCGGCGTGTGGGGAGCGGCCGGATCCGATGTGTGGTGTTCGGGGACACGTGTCGGCGCGAGGAGCGGGTCGGACGGTCGTGCGGTCCGACCGGATCGCGTGCGCGGAGTGGGCCGGGCCGGGCCGGGTTACTGTGCGCGCCCGAAAGCGCGGGCCGGGCCGCACTGTTTGCGCCCGAAATATTTCGGGCGCCCGGAAAAAAGGACCCATTGGTCATTTTGGGAATTGTTTGGTGGGCCTATATAAGGCAGCCCACTCCCCTCTTCTCCTTTCTTTTCCGAGCTGTAGAGAGGGAATGAGAGGGAGAGTTGTATATGAAAGTTGTTCCCCTTGGTGCCCTTGATCTCCTGGTGGATTCTCAGAATGTCTGGAAGCTCGGCAACGGCGATAACATTTTTACAGTTCGCCTCGGTTTTCCCCCATTTCGGCCCATTACCGTCGCAGATTATTCAAAAATTCACTGTGAGCAAACCAGGAGGAGTTTTTGGACGATTTCTTCGACAGCGTGTTCCTAAGAGGTAAGGCTTCGATTTTCGTGTTGATCGCTTCGCTCCGTTTCGCACTTTTGGCACGTTTCCCGAGGCATCTTTGACCCCCATTTTTCTGTGGTGGATTTTGGACAGCACCAACTTGCCGATTTTATATCTCAGCCTAGGAGCATCGGATCGAGGCGATTCAGGAGTCGATTTTGATCTACTCGTCGCGAGGAACACAGTGGTGATTTTTCTGGGATTTTAGGAAATTGTTTCGAAGGTGATAATTACTGTTTTCTCAGTGTACAGTGTGCAGTTTTCTTTACAGTTTGATGTTTGGATTACCACCTTGCCGAATTTATAACTTGACTTACCGAACTCGGATTTGGGCGTGCAAGGTACCGTTTCGAAGCTATCGATGCGAGGATCGCCGTGATATTTTTCTTGGAATTTTCTGGGCACTTCCTGCAGGTGATAATTTAACAGTTTCAGGACTGTTGTTGTATGGATTAATTAAAGCGATATTTGGGAGCCTAAGTGTGTTTAGTGGACTTTGTGTTGTGCCAGGAGTGTTTCGGGTGTACTGTTCTTGTTGGAGCGCAGGATTGGAGTTTTTGGTATTTTCAGCTGTACGGACCCGGACAGTTAGCGCTTCAGGTGGGTGGTTGTTGCATGCCTCTACACCTGGCTTACTTACTAAGTTTATTAGAAAACTCCACTTTTGAGCATGTTGGTCGATTATTATGCATGATTGCCTGATATAAATGTGAGCCTATCATCTGAGATTAATTCTGTGAATATAGCATGTTGGGGGCATTATGGGAATAATATTTCTGTTGGAACATGATCATTGGAATAATTTAATAAGTGATGATTAACATGCCACATTAGCACCTAGGTTTGTATGAAAGTGGATTAATTGTGGGGACATAGTGACATATCTAGGTGCGGGTGCCACTTTGAGTTTATTATGGATCAGGGGTTATACATGTGTAGTTGACTGATGATTTTGCCTGATGGTTATATTTATGGGGATATATATTATTAATTGTTACACATGTAGAGCTATATTTGACTTTCTCTCTCTTTTACATTGCATGAGGACTTTTGCATGCTTATTTGGACATCTAGATAGGCCACTATTTTATTGCTACACTATCATATTGGGATTTGACTTAGGAGAAACCATGATTGCTTTCTTTCTCCTTTTTATTTTGACTTTTGAGTCATGTTGCTCGGGTTCGAGCAGAGGTTTGGGATAGTGTAGCTGGGACCTGAGGGTCAGAGATAGGGTGTACTTGATGTTGGATTGTGGGGCATTGCGGCAACCGCGGACAGTAGGCGGTTGACCGGATCTGTATTATTTTACCCAATTGTGGGTTGGGGGTTATTGCGGTGACCGCGGATTGTGGGCGGTTGACCGGATGTTTACTATTGCATCAGATTGGGTATTAGATTTCTCTAGTGGATGGTATTTCCCACTTTTGAGTATTATTGTATCGGATCGGGGTTTTATTAGTGGACGGAGTTTCCCACTTTGATCATAGTCATGATCCAGTCCTGCTATATTGAGAGTTGTGTGACAGGGATACTTTACTCGTGTGGGTCGCTCCCCTCGAGTGCCACTCCGGAGTAGGCTTTAGACCGTGTTGGGTTCCGGTCAGACCGTGTTGGGTTCCGGTCATTTGGACAGTGGAGATACTGAGTTCTTGAGCTCGACAGCAGAGCAGGCAGTACCAGTTTTTACTGGTGACACTAGATTGGGTCTATTTAGCCAGATGTTGTTTCCTGGTGCATTCATACCGTCATTTCCTTCGGTATTGCATTTAGAGGCATACTTGTGGTGGTTTCCCCTTTTTTTTTCAGTAGTTCTGTTACAGCTTTACCCCCTTGCCCTTTTCTTGCCTCTAGTAGACTTAGTGGGTACGCCGGAGCTTGAGGCTTTACCCACAGGGGGAGGCTACTGGTTTACTAGTGGTTCTCACCCCCACTGTTGTTTCCTCTTCTTTTCTCCCCCCCTGTTTTGCAGAGTCCTCATTGGAGTTGCTGATCTTCGGTCGTTGTTCGGGGCGAGGGAGTCGCGAGCTAGATCTGTACCACCCGATGTGTGTAGCTGTATCCCCAGGTTGGAGATTCCTCGTAGCTGTTGGCTGGGTTTTACTGTTTATCTGGAGGAGAGAGATCTTTTGTATTTGGAGAGACTGATGTACTATAGTTTTAGTTTATCTCCTTTTATAGTCGAGAGATGCTGTACTGAGGACATTGTATGATGATTATCTGTATTTGAGGGAATGGATATTGTACTCTATTTCATGATGTATAGTAATTGGATTTTATTCTACAGCATTTTATTTCAGCTCTGATATTTGTGTAGCTATAGTACTATCTTTTGCAGGTTAGACGCTTCGCCTATGCGGGTTTTGGCATAGGTGGCGGATCTGTTGGCGAGCCCGGGTCGCAGTTTCGACCCCGGGGCGTGACAGCTAGAGTAGTTCTAGGATGGGTGACCCCCTGGGAAGTGGGGCGTCACAGTTGGTGTCACGCCCCGGGTGTAAACCAGAACCCGGGCCCGTCCACAGATCCGCCGTGGCTGCGGTATTTCCCACATACACGAAGCGTCGGTAACCTGCTCAGATAGGAAATAATAATAAAAGAGCATAAAGTAATCAGAGCTAAACTAAAACTACTGTATCTCAGACAGAAGTTGGAAGTAAAAGTACAACAGTAAAATAAACTACAGATTTCTCACACACCTCACTACTACAATATATACAGCTGGCAGAAGCCAGACCCAAAAGGAAGTAACTAAATACTGTCTGAGAAGTCCAGGTACCCAAAACTCTCCAGCTACAGTCCGCGGAAGGCACTCTGTCTAGTCCGCAATGCGCTTGCCCCGATCAGTTGCTGACGGCCCAGCAACTCCCACAGAGGACTCTGCAAAACAAGGGAGAAGGAGAAACAAGCAAAACAGTGGGGGTAAGTACTACTATAAACAGTAGCCTCCCCTAGTGGGTAAAGCCTCAGCTCAGGTATGCCCACCAGGAAGATCAGAGGCATAAAGGAAAGGGATGGAAAGGAGAGTGTAATATGAGTAACTCAGATGATCTGCTACCCCTAATATGCCTCTATATGCTAAACCAATCAGGATGACAATGTATGCATCTGTGTCAGAAGCCTGTCTAGATGACCCAATCTGACCGCCAGTGGACACTGGCACTGCCTGCTCTGCCACCTCGGGTATGCCAGCCTACGCATAACACCGAAGCAAAGGAGTCCCCAGGACTCAAAGTCTGTCAACCGCGCACTCCGGAGTCGCACTCATGGGGAGCGACCCACACGAGGAAAGTAAGTAACCGCAAGTAACCATATATAGCAGGACTGGATCGAGACTCAATGAAGTGGGAAAAACCCTCCACTAAAGCAAGCCCGATCCCCCAAATACCCAATCTGATGCAATAATATAACCCGGTCAACCACCCATGATCCGTGGTCACCGCAACACCCTGTCCAAAGCCCAAACTGTCCCAATTCCCCAATACCTGACTACACTGTCCGATACCCGCTCGAATCCGAGCAACTATGCCTCAAGTCGACCAGGATAGAAGAAGGAGAATTAGATGCATGGTTTCTCCTAAGTCAAGTCCCAAAAACAGTGTAGCAGTAAAAGATGACAACATTAGGTGACCCGTTAATCATGTATTGTTCCAACATTTGTCCAATTTCCCAGAATAAGTAATATAGAGTGACCTGAGCTAGAGTGACAGTCTTATAAGAGGAATTATTAGTTTTACAGTCCACAATTACCATTTTATCTTCAATATACCGTTCAGATTTGATAAGTGATTAAAACAGGTGATCATTCTAACAATAGCTGATCCGGGATCTGATTAATAAGAATTAATTCCCTAAGCATGCAAGTCTACCCATCTTATATTTAGCATCTTCAATTTAGGGGCACTCTAACATTCCTAGTGGCATACCAAAGAGAGGAGTACAACCACCCACAAGATCAGTCGCGCTGTCAAAAGTCCTACAGCTGATAATACCAAAGATGACAGCTTCACAAAGTCCAAAAGGTCCCGCGCAGTCCACACTGCTCCTGGTACCAAACCGAGTTGTCACAATCCATATAAACTCCCAGAATTGCCAAATTTAACAAACAATAATTCCGCTGCAAAGATGAACAAAAATCACCTGCTCACAGTCCTCAGAAAAATCCAAATAAAATATCCCCGCGATCTACGCGTCGATAGCTTCGAAACGACTGCCTGCACGCCAAAATCCGATTATCCTACGCTGAGAAATAAATCCGGCAAGAAAATAACTTCCAACCCAACTGTAGAAATTTCCCCAGATTAACATTCGGAAAGAGAGAAGATTCTCACCTTCGAGGCAATCTCCTAAAGTTCTGAGAAAAATACAGCAGATTCCTCGCGAAGAGTAGATGAATTTAGGCTCTTGAATCACTCCGATCCGATGTCTGTACGCGAAGATATGGCCAAAACACTGTGCCGCTGTCCAAAAATCCGCAAAGAAAAAGGGGCAACAGAACGCTCAAATACCTCCAAAATCCGAAATTAATTTGGGAAAACTTTGAATATCAAAATCAAAGTCCTACCTGTCGTGAGTCCAACGGCGCAAAAATCGTCGAAATCGGGTGTCGGATAAAACCAGGAAAGTCTACGCACCGAGAAGACGCAAAACGGGTCGAAGATGAACTAAGCGCGCCGCGACGGAAAACGGCCAACCTCGAGAACCGTGCACCACCACAACTCCGGGAAGGTACTGTTGGAAAGGTCTCTGGCAGGGGAAGAATTCTTCTTAAGGCCTCACTGTGAAAATCCCTAAGGAAAAGGGTGAACAATGGGTTTAATCTCAGTAAAATAGCCTAAATAGGCTTAACGGGTTTCCCGGATCCAACCCGTTAACCCGGCTGATCCGGCGCGGCCCAGGTCGGACCAAATGCCGTCCAACCCGCCTGGGCGCCCGCCACGTACCCCCAGAACACGGTACAGCCGTGCGGGGCCCCAGAGCGCGCGCCGCGTGCCTCCCGCTACAGCGGCGGGGCGACGCGGGTGGCGACGCGTGGCGCGACGCCACGCGTCGGCCGCTCCGCCGCCCCCGCTCACCGCTGAAGAGCCCAGTGGGCCGGGAGCGCGTAGACCCGCCAATACCGCTGCGCCACGTGTCCTGCACCCGGTCCACGCGCCGCTCCGCACTTTTCCCTGGACCGAGCCGCGCGCACCCGCCAATCTGCATGCGCCACGTGGCCCGCCCCGCGGTCTATGCGCCAGCGCGCTTCCTCCGTGGACCAGGCGGTGTGGGCCGACCAATCCCGAGCCGCCACGTGGCACTAGCCGGTCCACGGTCACCCCCCATGCACCCGTTTTCCCCCGAAACTTCCGGTAGCCCGTTTTTGGTCATCCGGACTCCAAATTCGGCAAATAAATAGCCGTTTTCAAGTGTTTTTCCGTGCTGAATCCAATTCTACCATCTGTTTGGCCAAAATCCTTCCCGAAATTTTGGCAAAGCACAGCCGAAGGCCAACACAATAAAAGATACCACTCAGGTCCAACAGTAGCACCACTTTGATGCACCTTGGGCCAGATACACCAACAATAGGTGTTCTCAACTGTAGCTTCAGACGGAAAACAGTACGGGATTTACGGTCTCCACATCCTCCCCCACTAAAAGGGAGTTTCGTCCTCGAAACAAAAGGAAAGTAACCTGCGTACCTCAATCAGGAATCTCGAACAGGGAAGGGTAGGTATCCCGCATCGCCGTCTCAAGCTCCCAAGTGGCCTCTCGTTCCTCATGGTTGCTCCAAAGAATCTTCACATAAGGTATTGCCCGATTGCGCAATTCCTTCACCTCACGAGCTAGAATCCGCAATGGGCGCTCCTCGTAAACCAAGTCCTCGCCGATATCCAAGGATGCGAAGTCGATGACATGAGACGGATCGAATACATATCTCCTCAAGGCCGAAACATGGAAGACATCATGAACACCAGCCAAACGGGGAGGTAGAGCAACTCTATACGCCACAGGGCCTATCCTCTCAAGTACCTCAAAGGGTCCAATGAAGCGGGGCCTGAGTTTCCCCCGCACTCCAAACCTCCGGACCCCTTTCGAGGGCGAGACCTTCAAGAAGACGTGATCCCCAACCTGGAACTCGAGGTCTCGCCGCCGAACATCTGCATAACTTTTCTGGCGACTCTGGGCCGTCTCCAAGTGCCGGCGTATAATTCGGACCTTCTCTTCCGCCTCCAACAGTAAATCTGGTCCCAGCGTCCTCCTCTCACCCACATCACTCCAATAAAGGGGCGACCGACACTTGCGTCCATACAACGCCTCAAACGGAGCCATCTTAATGCTCGCTTGAAAGCTGTTGTTGTACGCGAACTCAACCAGGGGTAAATGTCGGTGCCAACCTCCTCCAAAATCCATAACACACGCACGCAACATATCCTCTAGCGTCTGAATGGTGCGCTCTGACTGGCCGTCTGTCTGTGGGTGGAAAGCCGTGCTGAAACTAAGCTGAGTACCCATAGCTGACTGTAGGCTCCCCCAAAACCGTGACACAAATCTCGGGTCTCGATCTGAAACAATGGACGCTGGTACTCCGTGCAGCCTAACAATCTCAGCCAAATAAAGCTGTGCCAAGCGCTCCATGGACCAAGTCATCTGCACAGGTATGAAATGGGCTGACTTGGTAAGTCTATCAACAATCACCCAGATTGCGTCGGCTCCACTCTGTGATCTAGGTAGCCCAGTCACAAAATCCATGGTGATGCGGTCCCACTTCCATTCGGGAATTGGAAGACTTTGCAACTTGCCAGCAGGTACCCGATGTTCCGCCTTCACTTGCTGACAAGTTAAACACTGAGCCACGAACCTTCCAATATCCCGCTTCATTCCAGACCACCAAAAGAGTGCCTTGAGGTCCCTATACATCTTAGTACCTCCAGGGTGGACGGTATAAGGTGCATAGTGAGCCTCTCTCAGAATCTGATCCCTGATCTCCGAATCTGTAGGCACACACACTCGGTCCCTGTACCGCAGTACTCCCGAGCTATCCACTGAAAAATCCCCTAACTGCTCTGCTTGAAGCTGCGATCTGATCCTCGTCAAGTAGGGGTCCTCACTCTGTGTCTCACCAATCCTGTCCAACAAAGTGGGCTGCATGACCATGGACAAGAGTCTAGCAGAGACCCCAGGGGACACTACCTCTATCTGTAGACGCCTCATCTGCTCCACAAGTGGTGCCTGCTGAGTAATCATCATGCTCAGGCTCTGTGCTGATCTCCTGCTCAAAGCGTCTGCAACCACATTGGCCTTGCCGGGGTGATAAAGGATACTCAAATCATAATCCTTTAAAAGCTCCAACCACCGGCGTTGCCGCAAGTTCAGCTCCTTTTGAGTAAATAGATACTTTAAGCTCTTGTGGTCTGTATAAATCTCACAGTGCTCCCCGTAGAGATAATGTCGCCATAACTTCAGGGCGAACACCACAGCGGCGAGCTCTAAATCGTGAGTAGGGTAATTCCTCTCATAATCCTTTAATTGCCGTGAAGCATAGGCAATTACCCTACCATGCTGCATCAGGACACAACCCAAGCCGCTGTGGGAAGCATCACTGTAAATCACAAATCCGTCGCCCATCACGGGTAGAGCTAAAACTGGCGCTGAGATCAATCTCCTCTTAAGCTCTTCAAAGCTCTCTTGGCACCGCTCAGACCAAATAAACTTCACCCCCTTTCTCGTCAGACTGGTCAGGGGAGTAGAGAGCTTCGCAAAACCCTCAACAAAACGACGGTAATAACCTGCTAATCCAAGAAAGCTACGAACCTCAGTAACCGTCGTCGGTCTAGGCCAATCCCGAACTGCATCAATCTTTGTCGGGTCCACTGCCACCCCTGCGGCTGATATAACGTGGCCTAGAAAAGCAACCTCCCGAAGCCAAAATGCACACTTTTTCAGCTTGGCAAACAGCTTCTTCTCTCGCAGGCGCTGTAGCACGATTCTCAAATGCTCCTCATGCTCAACCTCACTTCGGGAGTAAACCAGGATGTCGTCTATGAATACAACGACAAACCGATCCAAGTACGGCTGAAACACCCGATTCATTAAATCCATGAATGCAGCAGGGGCATTAGTTAGTCCAAAAGGCATGACTGTAAACTCATAATGCCCATACCGGGTTCTAAAAGCCGTCTTGGGGATGTCCTCGGCCCTCACCCTCAACTGGTGGTAACCTGACTGAAGATCCAACTTCGAGAACACTGTTGCGCCTTGCAACTGATCAAACAGGTCATCAATCCGTGGTAGTGGGTACTTATTCCGGATGGTCACCTTATTTAGCTCTCGGTAGTCCACGCACAAGCGAAGTGATCCATCCTTCTTCTTCACGAATAAAACAGGCGCTCCCCACGGCGATACACTAGGTCTCACAAAGCCCACGTCCATCAAATCCTGCAACTGAGCTTTCAATTCCCTCAATTCAGCTGGGGCCATCCTATAGGGTGCCTTCGAGATTGGTGCGGTCCCTGGAACCACATCAATCACAAACTCCACCTCCCTCTCCGGCGGCAAAGTCGATAGCTCAGAGGGAAACACATCCGGGAACTCGCGGACGATAGGGATATCCTCGAGTCCCGGTGCCACCGTAGGCACCTCTACGACCGTCGCCAAGAAAGCGATACAACCCTTGCTCATCATCCGCCGAGCTCTCGATGACGAGATAGTCATCGCAAACAGGGTACTCTGACAGCCTCTAAATACGAACTCCTCCTGTCCCGGCTCACGAAGAGTCACAGTCCTCTCCCTGCAATCTATAGTGGCGGAATATCGTGATAGCCAATCCATCCCCAATACCAAGTCAAAATCACGGAGCTGCTGCAAGACAAGCAAGTCTGCAGGCAGAATCCAAGGCCCCAACTGCACCGGGCATGCCAGACAATGCTCCTCCACATCCATAACGTGATCAGGAACCCGCACCTCTAATGCACCTGACAAAGACTCTACCACTAGACCATGCAGGGATGCAAATGCTCGACTAATGAAAGAATGAGATGCTCCAGTGTCAAATAAAGTGCGAGCCCGAATACCAAAGAGTAGAGTAATACCTGCCACCACCTGGTCTGCCGCTGAAGAATCTGCTAACTGGGCGGCATACACCCGCCCGCTCGGTGCTGGAGGTCGAGAATCAGTAGGATGAGAGGTGGACGGCCTGCCCGCTGGAGCATAAGACCGCTGGGCTGGTGGCTGCTGCTGCTGAGGGGAATATGGAGTCGACGCCGAAGAAGGTGCCGAGGAAGTAGAAAGGGGGCAGGTAGCTCGCACATGCCCCGGCTGTCCACAACGGAAGCATCGACCCCATCTCTGGTCACAAGTGATAGCGGCATGCTGACCTCCGCAGAAGATACAACGGTCAGAAAATCGGGGCTGTCTCGGCTGCTGCTGCTGCCTCGAGGACTGCTGCTGAGATCTCTGCTGCCTCTGCTGCGATCTCTGCTGCTGGTGCTGTTGCTGATGCTGCTGCGGTCTCTGGGGTCCACCTGGCCCTCTCCTATCAGGTCGCCCACGGCCGTAAGACTGGGACTGCGGCGGCCGTGGCGGTCTCCATGAGCTGGCCTGTCCCCCGTCCTCCGGGGCTGGTCGCTTCCTGTCGGAACTCTGCGCGACCGCGGCCCTCCGTCTGGCCACCTCCTGATCACCTCTCTCCACCCACTGTGCGTGCTCTGCGGCTGCCTCTAGGGTCTGAAATCTCTGGGCATGCACAAGTGTGAAAATCTCTGGGCGAAGGCCTGCCTCAAACATCTCTACCTAGTGCGGACCGTCACGGGCGACGAAAGGCACACAGTTCAGCAACTCCATGAACTCCTGGAAATAGACATGAGCCGATCGCTCGCCTTGCTGCAGATTCTTCAAGTCGTCCTCCAACTTTTTCTTCACACTGGTAGAGAAGTAAGTGTCCAACACCATCCGCTTGAACTCCTCCCAAGGCAACTGCCGAGTGATCCGAAACTCCAGTGGCTCTACCCGCTGCCACCAAAAGTCTGCGTCTCCGTCCAAACAGTGCACCGCCATGTGCACTCGGTACTTCGGGTCGACGAAGAAGTCCCGAAAAAGTTTCTCCATCGCAGAAAGCCATCTCCCAACATCCCGGGGCTGAGCATCCCGCCCCGAGAACCTAGGTGGTCCCCGCTTAACAAACTGGGAGAGTTTGTCAGCAAAATCCTGCTCCTCCTCCGCAGTCAAAGGCCGGATAGCTTCAGGAGCCCCGCTACTCGAAGATGGTGCCAACGGCGCAAAAGGTGCAACAAGGGGCACAGGAGCCTCCGGAACAGCTGGGGGTGGTGCCTCCCTCCGAGCAAGCAGTTGCTCAATCCTCTGCTCCTGGCGGCGCTGACCCTCCGCCAACTGGGCCACCAAGGCCCTCAACTCAGTAAGCTCGGGGGGTGTAGGCTGCTCTGGCTCAACAGGGGGCGAAGGAACACCCCGGGTGGGAATCCGACGTCGAGGAGGCATCCTGCCACAAGAAACCAAACATCAGCAACAAAGCCCCACACGACCCAATCTGGCGAAAGTCCAAAGACATCCTCCTATTTCTGTAGCCTTATGTTGTCTGCAGCCAACATAATGGTCCAACAGAAATAAGCTATGTCGATCCCTCTTCACTCACTGGAAGAGTCAACTATAAAATCACCGACTTTCGCAAAATGTCACGCCACTCACGCCCTATCATCCTAGGGTCTGTCCAAAGCCTAGGGTTTCCTAAGTCCCAACTGACCTATCCCTAAGCTCTGATACCAACTTAATCTGTCACGCCCCGGGTGTAAACCAGAACCCGGGCCCGTCCACAGATCCGCCGTGCCTGCGGTATTTCCCACATACACGAAGCGTCGGTAACCTGCTCAGATAGGAAATAATAATAAAAGAGCATAAAGTAATCAGAGCTAAACTAAAACTACTGTATCTCAGACAGAAGTTGGAAGTAAAAGTACAACAGTAAAATAAACTACAGATTTCTCACACACCTCACTACTACAATATATACAGCTGGCAGAAGCCAGACCCAAAAGGAAGTAACTAAATACTGTCTGAGAAGTCCAGGTACCCAAAACTCTCCAGCTACAGTCCGCGGAAGGCACTCTGTCTAGTCCGCAATGCGCTTGCCCCGATCAGTTGCTGACGGCCCAGCAACTCCCACAGAGGACTCTGCAAAACAAGGGAGAAGGAGAAACAAGCAAAACAGTGGGGGTAAGTACTACTATAAACAGTAGCCTCCCCTAGTGGGTAAAGCCTCAGCTCAGGTATGCCCACCAGGAAGATCAGAGGCATAAAGGAAAGGGATGGAAAGGAGAGTGTAATATGAGTAACTCAGATGATCTGCTACCCCTAATATGCCTCTACATGCTAAACCAATCAGGATGACAATGTATGCATCTGTGTCAGAAGCCTGTCTAGATGACCCAATCTGACCGCCAGTGGACACTGGCACTGCCTGCTCTGCCACCTCGGGTATGCCAGCCTACGCATAACACCGAAGCAAAGGAGTCCCCAGGACTCAAAGTCTGTCAACCGCGCACTCCGGAGTCGCACTCGTGGGGAGCGACCCACACGAGGAAAGTAAGTAACCGCAAGTAACCATATATAGCAGGACTGGATCGAGACTCAATGAAGTGGGAAAAACCCTCCACTAAAGCAAGCCCGATCCCCCAAATACCCAATCTGATGCAATAATATAACCCGGTCAACCACCCATGATCCGTGGTCACCGCAACACCCTGTCCAAAGCCCAAACTGTCCCAATTCCCCAATACCTGACTACACTGTCCGATACCCGCTCGAATCCGAGCAACTATGCCTCAAGTCGACCAGGATAGAAGAAGGAGAATTAGATGCATGGTTTCTCCTAAGTCAAGTCCCAAAAACAGTGTAGCAGTAAAAGATGACAACATTAGGTGACCCGTTAATCATGTATTGTTCCAACATTTGTCCAATTTCCCAGAATAAGTAATATAGAGTGACCTGAGCTAGAGTGACAGTCTTATAAGAGGAATTATTAGTTTTACAGTCCACAATTACCATTTTATCTTCAATATACCGTTCAGATTTGATAAGTGATTAAAACAGGTGATCATTCTAACAATAGCTGATCCGGGATCTGATTAATAAGAATTAATTCCCTAAGCATGCAAGTCTACCCATCTTATATTTAGCATCTTCAATTTAGGGGCACTCTAACATTCCTAGTGGCATACCAAAGAGAGGAGTACAACCACCCACAAGATCAGTCGCGCTGTCAAAAGTCCTACAGCTGATAATACCAAAGATGACAGCTTCACAAAGTCCAAAAGGTCCCGCGCAGTCCACACTGCTCCTGGTACCAAACCGAGTTGTCACAATCCATATAAACTCCCAGAATTGCCAAATTTAACAAACAATAATTCCGCTGCAAAGATGAACAAAAATCACCTGCTCATAGTCCTCAGAAAAATCCAAATAAAATATCCCCGCGATCTACGCGTCGATAGCTTCGAAACGACTGCCTGCACGCCAAAATCCGATTATCCTACGCTGAGAAATAAATCTGGCAAGAAAATAACTTCCAACCCAACTGTAGAAATTTCCCCAGATTAACATTCGAAAAGAGAGAAGATTCTCACCTTCGAGGCAATCTCCTAAAGTTCTGAGAAAAATACAGCAGATTCCTCGCGAAGAGTAGATGAATTTAGGCTCTTGAATCACTCCGATCCGATGTCTGTACGCGAAGATATGGCCAAAACACTGTGCCGCTGTCCAAAAATCCGCAAAGAAAAAGGGGCAACAGAACGCTCAAATACCTCCAAAATCCGAAATTAATTTGGGAAAACTTTGAATATCAAAATCAAAGTCCTACCTGTCGTGAGTCCAACGGCGCGAAAATCGTCGAAATCGGGTGTCGGATAAAACCAGGAAAGTCTACGCACCGAGAAGACGCAAAACGGGTCGAAGATGAACTAAGCGCGCACGGAAAACGGCCAACCGCGACGGAAAACGGCCAACCTCGAGAACCGTGCACCACCACAACTCCGGGAAGGTACTGTTGGAAAGGTCTCTGGCAGGGGAAGAATTCTTCTTAAGGCCTCACTGTGAAAATCCCTAAGGAAAAGGGTGAACAATGGGTTTAATCTCAGTAAAATAGCCTAAATAGGCTTAACGGGTTTCCCGGATCCAACCCGTTAACCCGGCTGATCCGGCGCGGCCCGGGTCGGACCAAATGCCGTCCAACCCGCCTGGGCGCCCGCCACGTACCCCCAGAACACGGTACAGCCGTGCGGGGCCCCAGAGCGCGCGCCGCGTGCCTCCCGCTACAGCGGCGGGGCGACGCGGGTGGCGACGCGTGGCGCGACGCCACGCGTCGGCCGCTCCGCCGCCCCCGCTCACCGCTGAAGAGCCCAGTGGGCCGGGAGCGCGTAGACCCGCCAATACCGCTGCGCCACGTGTCTTGCACCCGGTCCACGCGCCGCTCCGCACTTTTCCCTGGACCGAGCCGCGCGCACCCGCCAATCTGCATGCGCCACGTGGCCCGCCCCGCGGTCTATGCGCCAGCGCGCTTCCTCCGTGGACCAGGCGGTGTGGGCCGACCAATCCCGAGCCGCCACGTGGCACTAGCCGGTCCACGGTCACCCCCCATGCACCCGTTTTCCCCCGAAACTTCCGGTAGCCCGTTTTTGGTCATCCGGACTCCAAATTCGGCAAATAAATAGCCGTTTTCAAGTGTTTTTTCCGTGCTGAATCCAATTCTACCATCTGTTTGGCCAAAATCCTTCCCGAAATTTTGGCAAAGCACAGCCGAAGGCCAACACAATAAAAGATACCACTCAGGTCCAACAGTAGCACCACTTTGATGCACCTTGGGCCAGATACACCAACAATAGGTGTTCTCAACTGTAGCTTCAGACGGAAAACAGTACGGGATTTACGGTCTCCATAGTTGGTATCAGAGCCATTCACCAGCCGGAAATGTGAGATGAGTCTCGGCTGAGCCAGGGTTATATAGCGGGTAGAGCGAGGCTTCCCGGCTAATGACCGTTGTGAGTGGAGTGCAGCTCACAAGGTCGGCTAAGGCTAGCGAGACGAGTCTCACATCGCCTGGTGCTTGTGAGTGTGCTTGAGCCTGACGTGGACGTCAGGGCTTAAAGGGGGGAAGAATGTGACACCCCCGGAATTTGGATTAGTCCTCTATATAAATGATATAATAGGACTAAATCTCTAACCCGGCTATAGCATTTTGGATGGTAGCAAGATCCAAGAGGTTATGAGAGTTAAGCGTGCTAGAGCTAGAGTAGTTCTAGGATGGGTGACCCCCTGGGAAGTGGGGCGTCACACTTGCCCTGAAGTGAGTTTACCGTTCATCTATCACAGTCGTGTTGCTTGCCTCCTGTTCCAGCATTCGGATCTGTAGATTCCTTCACAAGGACCGCCGTTCGATCTTTGACGAAGTGGGTTTTATATTTGGCTTCCTTCTTGTCCCGAACTACGTTTCCCACTCCAAAGTGGCCAGTCGTGTTGCTTGCCTCCTGTTCCGACCTACGGATCTGTAGATCTTGGTCTAATCTATGTTTGCGGGGTGCTTCTCTATTGCGGGGTGCTTCTTTGTCCGGTATTGCTGCAGCTTCATCTCTCTAACCTGACCTGTTGCGGCGTGCTTCTCTGTCCGGTACTCTCCCGGCTTGCCTATCTCACCTCCCCTATTGCGAGGTGCTTCTCTGTCTGGTACTATTGTGTGTACATTTCCCAATCTGTCCTGTTGCGACGTGCTTCTGTCCAGTACTGTTTCGGCATGCCTTTATTGCTTTCCTCCTATTGCGACTTGCTCCTCTGTACTGTAATAATTTATATTTACGTTAAAAATTATTTTTATTTTTAAAATTATTAATTTTTTCTTATACTCTAAACGGACCGGACAGAATTCTCTCTCTCTCTCTCTCTCTCTCTCCTTTTTGGTAATACCAAAGCCGCCAACACCACCACCACTAATGTTTTCGAACATTGTGCTCAGAGCGCCCCCTTCTTTTGGCTTTTTCTCTTGTTCCCAATGGAAAAGAACAAACAAAGAAGAGGCCCCTCCCCAGTCCCTCCCCACCAATGGCCCTTAGCTTACCTTTCACCTTCTGATTGGTTAAAGAAAAAGCAACTTAGCACATTATTAAGAAAAGGGAGGAGGGATTGATGCTTTTGGTTTACTTTTTCATAGAAAAGTGGGTATTTTGTGTAGCTTTTATATTAGTAGGGTTTATATAATTTGGTGTATACTTAGTGAGAACCCATTAATATCAAGAGCATTTAAACACATTCAACATGATTAATTTGCCAGTAATTTAGTGCCAACTTAAAACATTACCGCTTACCAAGAAAGAGATCATCATTTAAAGAGAGAGAAAATCATGCTGTACCCGGGTACAATTTTATAAAATAAAATAGTTTAATTTATAAAAAAAAAATATAAATTGAAATATTTTTTTTTTATATATTTTAAAAAAATATACATCTTATATTTTATTTATTCAATAATAAAATAAATTTTATTAATCACTTCGATAAAAAATATTTTATTTTTAGATGAATAAAAGTGTATTATATACACTGAATAATATTACTCATAAAAATTATAGAAACGATTCTCTCAAAAAAAAAAAATTATAGAAACGACAAAAAAAAAAACCCTTTGCAAAGAAAAGACTTGTATTTGTATAAAAGAAATTGTAAAACTAGTAAATGTACAAAGCATTTTCCTTTCTGTAATAGGGAAAAAAGGAATATCTAACTTACACAGAATTGGCTCAACTTACAATAATTGTTCGATTATGAAGATTCTATCTTACACTGTCGAATATAAGATGGAATAGTTGAGAGAATACTAGTGTACATGGCGTTCTATCGTTCAAAACAGTTAAGAGAGATTATTGAGCTATGACAAAAGCCACTTCATCTATATCTTCTCATCTATCAACTTGCATTGCATTGATTCTTTAGAAAGATGCAACGAATGACAACACTGCCAACCCCTTCTGCATTCTATTTCTCTTCTCTAAACTAGATTTTCAGGAAAAAAAAAAAAAAGAAGAAATAAAACTAGTTATTTCTCTAGCATTTTCTCTTCACAGATAAAAAGTAAGAGCAATACTAGATGTACACCCCAAATGAAATGTATATTCTATATCCATCTGATTTTGGAATGAATATTCATTCATTCGTTATATCGATATAACAAGTGAAATTTATCCTACTTCAGAATAAGGTGGATCAGAATAAGGTGGATATAAGATATACACTCTATTTGGAATGTACATCTAGTATTTTTCAAAAAGTAAAGACGGAAAATGGAGTAAAAAAAGATCATAGCGAAGTCCCAAAGAAGCTGATAATGGAGATAACAATAAGAAGAGGACAGAAAAAATTATATGTAATTCCAAAGAAAAGGTTACAGGTAATTAATTCCTCTTGCACGGATCAAAATAATTAAAAGAAGAGATGCAATTTACATTACAATTTGTAGGTCTGAATTTTTAATTTCAGCCAGCAGCAAAATATATTACAAAAACAGAGAGGAATGAGTTACAACTCTCCTCACCAAAATTAGATAGAAAAATATTTCCAACAGTTTTTTTTTTTTTTTTTTTTTTTTTTTTTTTTTACATGGATAAAAAAGGCAACTTAGACTGCGAAGGTAGGCCTCTGAATTCTCTAATTTCAGCCGTCAGGATCCAAATATATATTACACAACAGAGAGGAGGAGTTGCAACTTGCAACTCTCCTCCCCTTGCCAAAATTAGTCCCCCCAAAATAAGAAAGAAAGAAAGAAAGAAAGAAAGAAAGAAAGAAAGAACAAAGTAGAGAAATTCAAGTGGATTAAAAAACAAAACAAAAAAAAAGAGAAGAAACTGACTGACCTTCTTGATCTCCAACCCATCTTTTGCTTCCAAATTAAACTACAGCTAAAACTTCAAATTCTAATTTCGATCTTCTACCATCATCATCAGCAGCAACAACAGCAGTAGATATATAGACTTTCAAACTCCCCAAACCCTCTCCACAATAAAATTCATAAACTTCCTCACTGTGCTCTTACTCTCACCATCACCATTACTAAGCCCACCAACCCCTTCATCATCATCATCATCATCATCATCATCTTCTTCTTCTTCTTCTTCTTCTTCTTCTTCTTCTTCTTCTTCGTCATCGGCATCATCATCTTCATCATCATCCCTGTCGTGCTCATCATCCGCAATCACAACCCCCTTCTCCTCGGCTGCCGCCGCCGCTGCTTCCTCAACACCCTCCTCCGCAGCCGCTTCCCGCGGCTGCTGCCGCTCTCTACCGCACTTCCCTCGGCGGCGGCGCCCGCGGCGGGGCTCGCGGGCCTCGAGGGCCTGCTCCTCGACGGCGTCGATGATGCGGTGGATCACCTGGCGGTTCGGCGACGCGTCCCACCGCGCCCAGAAGCTCTTGTAGCAGGCGAAGCACCCGCAGCCCAGCTCCGGCGGGTGGTGCCCCGAGCCTCCGCCGCGGCGGCGCCGCCCTTTTCCTTCCCCGCCGACGCCGCTACCGCCGTCGGAGAGGAGGTAGGCGAGGACTTCTTGCTCCTCGGGAGAAAGGGCTGCCGCCAGGGCCAGGACGGCCGTGGGGAGGGCTGCCAGCTGAATCGGAAATTTCGGGGATGCCGGCGGCGGCGGGGGAGCGGACGGGTGGACCCGCCGGCCGGCCTTCCCGTTGTAGAGCTTTTTCATTGTTTCGGAGTCTGCGTCTGCCACCAACCACCGTCTGAAAGAAATGAAAGTGGTTATGAATTATGATGGTTGGGTGTGTAGGCTGCAGGGGAGGGGTTTAGGACTTAGGAGAGGTTGGCGAGACAAGAAAGGAGTGGTAGGTGGGAATCGGACTTTCCAGTATCGGCTCGGCGGTTGTTGTCGAGGACGGGCGGACGGACGGACGGGCCGAATGATGGGGACGCGCTGCTGGGCGGTCTGCTTCTCTTCTTAAACCTTTTTTTGGGGATGGAGGGTGCTGGGCGGGGCATTGAAGAAACCTTAGACTGGGTCATCACCACAAGAGGATTTCCGACGGAGTTCTATTTATTTATCTAAAAGTCAGATATTTGCTGGGAAGATAAATTATATTAATGTAAAATTTTACTTCATTCAATAAAATATGCTTACTAATTTTTTTTTTTACTATTGTCAAGTTCGACTATTATTCGTACTTGGTGTCGATTGATAGAATCCAAGGCTCTACGAGACGTTCGGAATAAATGAAGTACTAAAAATATATATATAAAAAAAAGATGGAGTTTTGTATTGACTAAACACTTTAAATTAAACTAATATAAATATTATTAAGTTTTAATTTTAATTTATAATTATATAAATTAAAATTAAATTTAATTTAATAAAAATAGAATAAAATTTAAATTTATTCGATATAAATATAATTTAATTAGAATTACTAATTCTAGTTCAACTCTATATAGTATATAAATCTTGCAGCCTCTAACTCCCAAAAAAAAAAAAAAACCCATAATTAATGCTAGCCGTGTGTGCGCTTGGGGTGATTCAGGACATGATGCTGATGTGCCTACACAGATGGTAGTTTCTTCCGCATTGGTGAGACAATTGAGCAATTTTGGAATAAAATTATAATTTATATTTAATTTTAAAATAAAGTATAAATTTAAATTGGTTTTGAATTACATACTCAAAATTTAAATTTTTAATTTCATAAGTTTGAATTTAAATTCTAATATAAGTTTGATATTTGAAGATGAGTTTTAACTTTGACTCTAAACTTAAATTTGAATTACAAATTTAAAATTAAGTTCAAATTGTAAGTTTCGATTTGAATTCAAACTTTTTTATTCCAAATTTACATAGTAAATTCACAATTTTAATTAATTATTTTTTAATTTTAAATTTGAACATGAATTTTTTTTTTTTTCTTATGAAGCCAACAAATTAGGATGATTTATTATTCCATTTTCGATTACGATACAAATTCATTTTATTCTGATTTTAATTTTTATTTTAAATTAAATATATCCTAAGTATTTTAAATAAAAGCGTAAATATATAAGCAATAAAAACTATGCAATTTCTATTTCTACACAAATAAAAAACCCTTTATTATAACTAGTATCGGGCTTCTTGAAAATCAAACACATCAAACACAAACCACTTTTTTTTTATTTTTTTTTATTTGAGACTTTAGATAGGTTTGCAAAAGAAAGGCTTTTTTTACTTTTGCAACTTCAAGCACTCACCCGATGGACCTGGATTCGTACATTTTTTTAATACTCCGAAAATAATTATGATCCAAGCAATCCCGTAGTTTTCTAATATAGATTTTATTTTATTTATTTATTTATTTATTTTTTTTGTATATCTCTCTTTTTTCTTCTTCCCCTCTCCTTATCTCTCCATAAATAGCCGTAGTCTATAATTTAAGCTCTCTCTCTCTCTCTCTCTCTCTCTCTAGGATTATAGTTTGCGGTGGTCGAACTTGTGCTGTGTGTGACATCGTCGGTGGTCAAGTTGTTGCTACGCATGATGTTATAGTTTGTATGCGATATCATAGTCTATGTGCTTCTCTCTCTCTATCTCTTGTGTGATAAGTCTAAAAAAAATTACTATGTTTTTTGAAATCGGAGCACCCTAAAAAAGAAGTGCTATATTTTTCGAATTCGGAGCACCCGAAAGAGAATTACTAGGTTTTCTAAATTCGGTTATGCTATGTAGATGTATAACTATTCTTTTTTTTTTTTTGGTCTCGCTATTGCAATTTTTTCATCAATTTTTGTTAAAACTTTTTAAAAGCAATATTATTAATATTGACATAGGGTATGTTGTTCGTGACACATTAAGTATTTGGCCTATTAAAACTTTTTAAGCAGTGGATGCATGGCCTATTTGACCACTATCGTGGAGGAGCGAGCGGAATATCCCGCACTCGAGAGCATCCCATTGATGAGGGAATACTCAGATGTATTTCTTGCAGAATTGTCAAGTATGTCGGAGTACCAAAAGATCGATTTCATCATAAACTTGGTTCTTGGGATGACCTCAATTTCAAATGCACCATATCGAATGGCACTGGCGGAGTTAAAAGAGCTCAAGGCTCAATTACAAGATATGCTAGACAAAGGTTTCATAAGGCCTAGTGTATCTCTGTGGGGAGCCTTGGTACTGTACGTGAGAAAGAATGAGGACTTTCTATGATTGTGCGTGGATTATCGAGAGCTCAATAAGGTTACAATTAAAAATCGATATCCATTGCTAAGGATCAACAACCTGTTTGATCAGTTGTAGGGTTTCCTCGTATTCTCAAAGATTGACCTCCAATCAAAATACCACCAACTGAAGATAAAATCGAAAAATGTACACAAAACGACTTTCAAGACACATTATGGTCACTACGAGTTTACCGTAATACCGTTTGGGTTGACTAATGTCACGATGACGTTCATGAATCTAATGAATCACATCTTTCAATCATTCATAAACGATTTGTCATGATATTCATTGACGACATCTTGGTGTAATGACCCGAACTTTTGCGAATTGTGGAGTTCTAGTGAAAGCTGGTTTGAAGGACTATTTCTATAGTCCTGGTAAAGTTTTAAACTAGTTGGAGTATTTTCGACGCGGGTTCGGCGTGAAAATGAACATATAATAATATTAGACCTGGACCTGCTGACTGAAAACAATCAAGAGGTAACTCTGGATAAGCCCAAATTGGGTTCTGAGAATTGCGGAACAATTATAAGAGTGTTGGAATCCTAAGGAACAAAATCAAGAATTTGTTGATGAGGTAAATCTAGAGCTTAAGAGGTTCAGGGTCCGGACCTTGATAGTAAGGACTGAACCCTGGCAGTAAGATTCAGACCTTGCCTGCGAAAATTTGAAGTTGGACTTTCGGGGTTCGAATCCTCGTGGAAGGGTCCGGACCGTCGACGGGTAACCCTCGGGGAGACGTTGGGTTTCGGACCGTGTGGGAAGGTTCGGACCTTGGGCAACAGGAATGTCTAGTGAGGGCATATTTGTAATTTTCTATGTAGGAGCCCTTTAAGGATGACCCCTTTTCCTCCCTTTAAAATGTAAAAAAATGTAAATTGTAATAATATTGTGGGTTGTAAAATATAAAAGAAAAGAAAATGTAAATGTATATATATCGGGGACGAATTGTTGTAATAGAGTAGTTGTTGGTATTTTTCGTATTAATCTTTTGCAATCCTTGTGTGAAATCGGTTCCGTGTGGGAAATCTTGATTTGTACTAGTTGTGACACCTTGGGAGGATAGGGAAAACTCTGCCCGTTCAGCGGTCTATATCCGTGCCCGAATTAGCCAAATCGGCGAGTCACGGGGCGTGACATTTGGTCAACTCTCGAAGTGACATATAGCACGAGGAATTTCTCCGACAAGTATTGCAAGTGTTTTGGGAGTAGAGGCTATTCGAGAAATTGAATAGATGGGAATTTTTGCTCCGAAAAAGTGGCATTCTTGGGACATGTTATTTAAGAAGTAGGAATTTTAGTTGGTCTCAAGAAGATTGAGGCAATCAGAGATTGGCCCCGACCTACAAATGTCACCAAAGTTTGAAGTTTTGTCGGACTTGTGGGTTACTATCGACGGTTCCTAGATGGGTTCTCCAAAATTACCATTCTGCTTACCGACCTTACAATAAAAGGAGCTAAGTTCATTTGGAGTGATAAATGCAACAAGACCTTTCAACTCTTAAAGAAAAAGTTGACATCGACTCCAATCCTCGCCCTACCCATGTCAAGGAAGGGATTTGTGATGATCCGGATCTTCGTGGAGGTTTTGCAGTGTGATCAGCGCCTTTTGGAGGCCTATTTTGGGATGGAGATGGTTGTGTGTGCAAATCGGAGCCCAGGATTAGACCCAGCACGAAAATTAGATCAAGTTTGCCTATCCGGATGCCTACGTCAAATTTTAGAAGTGGATTTTGGCAAAACGAATATCAAATTTGGATTCAGTACGCGAAAATGATGAAAATTAGCTATTTACTTGTATTTTTCTGAGTCCGGACACTCGAAAACGGATAACGGGAAGTTTCTACTATGTTTCGGGTGCATGGAGAGGAGCCGTGGACCGGGGGAGGCACGTGGCGGCTCCTGGTTGGACCGGCACAGCAGGCGCGCTCCACGCAAGAGGCATGGGCAGGCCGGGCAGCCACGGCAGGCGCGCGGGTAGCGGGCAGCGCACGCACGCGGGGCAGGCGGCGCGCTGTCCCCATGTGGGACACATGGCACGCGCCGATTCGCCGCGTTGCGCCCAACTGGATCAAGCAGCGTGGCTTGATCCAGCCCGTCCACCCAGGTTGCGGTGGCGGCCCGGATGGCCGCCACGTGTCAGCGGCGGCTGCGGGTTCTGGCCGGCCCATCACTGTAGCAACAGAAGTCTTCTTTTCTTCTCTTCTTCTTCTTGATTTTTTTAAGGGTTCTTTCTTCACCATTTGAGCTCCTTTGGAACTTAGATTTTTTGGGGGATTTTTACCAGAGCTCCATCTACATCTCCACTACAGTGCATGATTTTTTAGGGATTTTTGAAGGCTTTTTGATCATCTTCTTCATCAACCTTTGAGAACATCACCATTGCTGCATTCACAGCCCACTTCTTCGCGTTTCGGTGCAAAAATTATATAGAGCTAAACAGAGGGAGTTTTGACCTGATTTTTAGTTCTGTGTCTTCACAAGAGGTAGGCCAACAACTTTGGTATTCAAATCTCCCCTTAGATTATGAGATTTTACAGAGTTTAGAGGCCATCTTTGGGACCCTTTGTTTCAGCCTGGAGTTTTGATCAGTGCTTGGTGTTTTGGCTGCTCTGGACAGTAGGATGAGAGTTTTGAAATGAATTTTGTGGGGAAATTTTCAGAACTCGAAGACCTACAACATTGGTATGTACCATTTTCCCTAGGTCTGAGATTTTCTTGGAGTATAATTATCATCTTTGGAACTCTTGTGTTCTGGTTTAAGTATTGGACAGTTAAGATTGAGTTTTGGATAGTCTAAAGGAATTACGTAATTTCTCTGTGATCCGTGCATGGATTTTGGTGTTCTTTCACTTGATTTGCATCTACTCTCGAAAAGGAATCCATTGGTACCTTGCTTGCTGAATTTGGAGTTTGTTTGCCTAGGTAACTTTAACGATCTTTCAACCCCTATGTTAAGGTTTACAGCAGATTTCAGTTTGAGTGTTATTTTGATATTTGGACTTTGGGTGTGAGGACCCGAATCCATGCGAGAGGATTATTGTTGGACTAGCGGCTTCAGGAGGCCTAGGCTATGTGTCGGAGGTGGTTGCGCGCAAATCGGACCTCAAGATTGGACTCAGCATGAAATTTGGATTAAAAATATATTTTCGGATGCCTTCGATAAATTTTAGAGGTGGAATTGGGCAAAACGGACATCGGATTTGGACTCGGCGCGCGAAAATGATGAAAATGGACTATTTACTTGTATTTTTCGGAGCCCGGATGCCAAAACACGAATTTCGAGGCACTTGGTACTGTTTCGGTGGCCGGCGGGGAGCGTTGGCAGCACGGGCAGGCGGCGGCGCAAACGCGGGCAGGCGCAGGAGCGGGCAGGCGCAGGAGCGGCGGCGGGCAGGCTGGTCCATGGGGCTTGGGCGTGCACCGGGCGTAGCCAATGCGGAGGTTGCCACGTGGCGAGCTCCTATTGGCTGGGCGACGACGCGGGAGTCGAGGCGCCAACCGCGCCGGGCGCGACGCACGGTGGACCGCGCCAGGACGGGTAGCGCGCGCCCATTGGCGAGCGCAGCGACTGGGTAGTCCCGGCGTGGACTGCGGCCCGTGCGCCCCGCCATGAACCCCGCATGTCACGCCCCGGAGGTTCGAAAATAGCGGAAAGCGTAACAGTGTTATTCTATTTTTTTTTCTTTAAAAGAACCTTGCCTCCGTACGCGCCAGACCCGCCACACATACAAATTCACTCCCCAAACGGCTGAGTCTCCTTTGTATATGCACGGCGTTACGAACACGACTATTACTTTAACCATGCAATCATTGAGCAATAAGACGGAGAGATCACACATAACCATACAGTCACATTTATCATATTGAAATGACAGTATAAACCCATAGGTTTGAAACCCATTGGTTTGAAAGTCGGTGTCCACTCGACACCGATTTTACAAAACGTTTTCGCAATCTCTTTTACGCGGCAACTTTTCTTGAAAGGATAAATCCACGGGTTTAGAAATCAGTGCCCACACGACACTTGGTTTGAAAATGCTTTTGAAACCATATTTGCATTTGAAAACAAGCCGCAATCACACATCTCAACAATCACAGTCATAAGTAATCATTCCTACGCTAAGATCTCAATCCAACATCCACAATAAACCATACACAAGTAATCACAGATATACTAACCAAACACGAAAAGAGATAACCATAAAACTGTAAAGTTTAATAGCCTCAATGGCTAGGGTCCTCTAACTGCTGCCTCACCGTCGTCCCGGTTCCCACCCCTGCTCGAACCTGTCACAGTGTGGGTAGTCAGTGACTGATAAAGTAGATGATAAACAAGTAAATGCAATAAACTGTAAAGACAAATCGATACACCAGAGCATTCACTTCCCCCTCATGTACCGCTAAAATTCCTGTCACAATCACACTGGGCTCCTACCCCAGATAGAAAACATGCTGGGTCCCTACCCCAGATGTATATTGGGCCCCAACCCAAATAGAGTGCTCATTTTCTTGGTGCCACCAATCCCCTCTACTGCCCAAGTAGCAGCCGGCTCTCCTTGAGGGATCCCTATCATCACGAGTTGTGGGGTACACGGGTAATCATTCATCCTTAATATATTTCCGAAAAAATACACCCTGTGCGGTGGCCAAATCGCCGGTGTGCGTGTAAGCAATATGAGCATATAAACCGTATCGCGACCTCAGCCGCCTCAGTTAGAAATAAGACGAAATTCTCATGCAATGGGGGTTAGACAGTTTACAAAAACATCTACTTTGATCATACGAAATACACGGGAACGACATTACACCGAAAATAACCAAAGGTACCCACCTGAAACGACGATAAACGGCCGCGCCCGTGACCCTCCTAAGCAATCAGAACTTCACGCGGCCTAATAAAATAATCAAAAACACCATTTAACACTTCACCCTAACCAGGTAAAATCAGTGGTCCCGACCACTGTAACGTGAATCCCTTCTATCCCAAAACCATGAACCGACAAAAAACCAAAATCACTGTGCCAAGAGGACCGCGTCGTCAGTCAAAAATCATCGAGTCAAAATTGTCAAGCAAAACCGTAAAACTCGGATCAAACCGGATCTCCGACGGTAAAACCGATGGTTAACAACAACCGGACCGCGACTACATCACCGCGAACCCTATCGGAACCCAAATTCGCTAACGGGAAACCAACAAAACCCAATTTCTCATCTGGTAGCCAACTCGGGACGACGACGGTCAAGCCGAGGAAATCCCGACGGCGAAACCGATGAGAAAAAGGCCCGACGGCGCTCCCCGATGATTTGGTCAAGGCACGGAGCGACGGCGAAACTAGCACATGACATGGCGAAATGGTGGCCTAAATGAACCCGGGTGGCCATGCTAAGAAAAACGGCGGAAGCGATGATCCCAATGGTGAAAACGACGCTCAAAATGGCGAAAAACGGACCAAAACGGAGTTACCGGACTTCCGGGCTGAAGGATGGTGCACGGACCAGGCGTGGACCGGGTTTACAGCATAGTGGAGGCGGCGGCGCAGACTGGGCTCACCCCGGGTGCGTGCACCAGGCGGTCTGGGCTGGGCCGGTGCACGGCAAAGCGCGCACCGGGCTCACGCCAGCATGGCACGGCGGCCCGCACCGGGTGCACGCTGAAGGCGTGCACCGCGCTACGCGGGCCGGGCTGGCGCACGGAGGCGTGCGCCGGGTCTGCGCCTTGGGGCTGCGAAGGCGTGCGCCGGGTGCACGCCAAGAGCGTGCACCGCGCAGCTGCGGGGCAGTGCTGGCGCACAGGCCCGTGCGCTGGGTCTGCGTCTTCGGGCTGCGGAGGCGTGCGTCGGGTGCACGCCCAGGCCGTGGACCGCGTGGCTGCGGGGCCATACGGGATGAACAGTAACCTCCCGATTAGCGTTTTCTTCTCCGTTTTCGCCCCCCGCGTCTCCGGTGATGACCCCGCGAACATGATAACGGCGGTAGCGGCCTCCCGTTTAACAACGGCGGCGGCGGCCTCCCGTTAAATCCCCCATGCTCCGATGGAACACCCAAATTACCTAACCAAAAATCACGGGTAACTCCAACGATAAAACTGTTGATGGAGACCGAACGAAACATCGATCGGAAACCCGATCAAGAACACGAACAAATCATCGATCAAAACCAAACAAAAATCATGATCAATTTACCGAATAAATCGACCTCAAAAGAACACGAAAAACCCCCGATTAATCCGAGCAAAGAGAAATAACGATCGCTAACCTTGCTCCGATGGTGGAGGCAACGCGATCCCGATCTCCGTGGATGGTGGCGTCTCGTTCTCCGGTCTCCGGCACGTTGATCGGGAACGAACGGGTTCCTTCGCTTCCTCCTCTATTTCTTTTTCCTCCGGTTAGGGTTTCCTTTTCTTTTCTCTTTTGTCTCTCCGAACTAGGGTTTGTTTGGTCTTCGGCACGCACAAGAGGGAAGGGTTTGAGGAGACGATCTTTTAAAACTAGGATTTTACTTTCGGTATACGGGGTATAAATTAATCTTATTATTAATTTATTTTCTTTTATTTTTTCTTTTCATACGTACGTAAAAAGAAAAAATCTCCATATTCGAATATTTATTATTTAACAATAAATATCTATTCCCACGAGATAATTCCACAATTTCTCGAAAAGCGTGCCCGATCTTTAGCACGAATTCCGATGCACACTACGGTTACCGCGACCTTCAAAACCCCATTTCGGAGGATCAGTAAGTCGGATTTTAGATCCGATTGCACCGCCATTCATCGTTTTTCGAGCTCTATCACCGAAAAATACCCGCACCACATGATTATCAACTTAAGAAAACCCGTTAATTCGATTTTCTCTAACTTATACTCTATTAGCAGGAGGGTAAAACGTTACACGAAAAGTTGTGATATTACACCACACACCCCTTAAAAGAAGTTTCGTCATCGAAACTTAACCTCAACCCTCGCTAAACAACTCAGGAAAATACTATCTCATTTTCATCTCCAGTTCCCACATCGCCTCGCGCTCCTCATGGTTACTCCTTTGCACCTTCATGTAGGGGATCGTTCGGTTGCGTAGCTTCTTATCCTCACGCGCCAAGATTCCTATCGGTGCTTCCTCGAAGCTCAAGTCCTCACGCAACTGGACAGCAGAAACACCGAGGGCGTGCGACGGATCGGGGAGGTATTTTCGGAGCATCGAGACCTGCAACACGTTGTGTACCCGTTCGAGGTTTGGCGGTAAGGTCAACCGGTACGCCACCGGGCCCACACGCTCCAAGTCGCATCGCCTCTGATCAGCATAGCTCTTCTGCCGGGTCTGGGCGGTCAACAGCCGCTGCCTGATAAGGCGCACACTTGCCCCAGTTCTTTATACATCTTCGCATTACCGGGATGCGCAGTGTAGGGAGCACTATCCGCTTCCGTCAGAATTTTTTTCTTTATTTCTGGTACATCGGGCACACACGTTCGTCCCTGGAACCTTGTTGTATAATCTAAGCCAATCATAAAATCGCCCCCTTGTTCCGAAGATATTCTGTTCCGCACCGATTGCAATTATGTGTCCGTTGACTGGCCTTCCAAGATTCTCTCGATCAAAGTAGGCTTAACTACTAAGGACAGGAGTTGCGTAACTGTACCCGTCGGCACTACCTCCAGTCTCAATTGCGAGAACTCTGCAATTAGACGATCTTGTTGGGTAAGGACGCTCAACGCCGTTTCCCCCGTCTGTCCCTTCCGGCTTAAGGCGTCGGCCACCACATTTGCCTTCCCGGGATGGTAGTGGATGGACAAATCGTAGTCTTTTAGTAGTTCTAGCCATCACCTTTGCCGTAAGTTCAGTTCCTTCTGTGTGAACAGGTATTGGAGGCTCGGGTGGTCGGAAGACACGTTACAGTGCGCCCCGTAGAGATAATGTCTCCAGAGCTTTAGGGCAAACACGACTGCCGCGAGTTCCAAGTCGTGTGTAGGGTAGTTCTGTTCGTAATCCTTGATCTGTCTTGATGCATATGCTATGACCTTCCCTTGTTGCATTGGTACGCTTCCAAGACCGCTTCGAGATGCGTCACACTAGATCTCATAGTCCTCTCTGGGCTTCGGCAATGTGAGTACTGACGCCCGTGTGAGTCTGTCTTCAAATTCCTCGAAGTTCTTCTGGCATTGGGCCGTCCAGATGAATTTCTCCCCTCTCCGGATTAGTTGATTTAGGGGAGTGGCTATCTTTGAGAAGCCTTCCACGAAGCGTCTATAGTACCCCGCCAGTCCTAGGCAGCTTCGGATTTCTATCACTGTTGTTGGCCGAGCCCGGTTGGTCACTGATTCAATCCTCCTCGGGTCCACCGCAATTCCCGATGCTGAGAGTATGCGTCCCGAGAAGTCTACCTCGTGGAGCCAGAACTCACACTTCTTGGGTTTGGCATACAATTTCTAGTCCTGGAGGGTCTGGAGGATTACTCCGGTTGCATAACTTCTTATCTTCTCCAGTCAAGATTCATGCAGAACTCGTGAACGCTACTCAACTGCCCTCCACCAAGCTTCTTGCCCACGACGATGAGAAGAAAAGCGAGCAGAAGGCGTTCCTACAAGCTAAGTTCACAAGTTCCGGTAAGCCCGGTTCACGGGGATGCACTTGGAACTTCAAGTAGTCAACTACCGCTTAAAGATTGCTGTGACCATTGGTGCCAAGCGCCATGCCGATAACCCTTAACGAAAACCCCACTAGTTCTTAGAGCTCAAGAACCCGCCCCACCCTCGCTGGCTAGGAAGGAACAAAGCCACCTGCCTCGAGGGGTAGCCCAAAAGTCCGACCGAACTTATTTCTACGGTGGGGATCTCTCCTAATAACTAAGGTAGGGGCGAAAACGCGAAGCGAGGTGAAAGAGTGGGATGCTCAGGTGTTAACACAAAAGTTCTAGCACGATAATCTGGGACTCGAGTATTACCTGTCACGCCCCGGGGTCGAAACTGCGACCCGGGCTCGTCAACAGATCCGCCGCCCATACAGGAAGCCCCATATAGACGTAGCGACTAACCTACAAAAGAATCATCTACACTAGCAGATATCAGAGCTGAAAATGTAAAAGCTGAAATAAAAGATATAAAATACAACTACAGCTCTAAATAATACAGACCAACCTCACCAAATACAAAAGTCTCTCTGGACAGCAGTAAAAGAAAGGTACAACTCGATACCTCACTACAAATGTCACTCAACATAAAGCTCTCAAAAAGTGGTAAGGGGTACATCTACTCTCACTCTGAGGATGACAGGAAGGGATCTATCTCGCGACTCCCTTACCTCGGTCTGAAGGAGCGGATCAGCAACTGGTGCAGCAGGAACCGGAGCAGAAGTCCCTGGGGAAAAGACACCACGACGGGTATGAGAACTACATCCCACAGTAGTTCTCAGTGGGTGCCGCCAACAAGCCCGACGGTCTGCCCACTAAGTCTACTAGGGGCATAAAGTAACATATGCGGTGCTGTAAGGAAAAACTGGAAAAGTAAAGTCTACAGCTACTATACTTCTATCTAGATGCTCTAGGAGTGGAACAGAAAAAAAACGTGATGCCACAACTAACCCTCAACTCAGATCACCCAATCTAAACCGACTGCCACATCGGATCCAGTCAAACCTGCGCCTACCTACTGCCGTTACATCCCGGAGGACCGGACTTACGTAGGGCGTCCATGACTGCCAAAACTGTCCCAGCCAGAGGGACGATGTCCGTGACTGCCAAAACTGGCCCAGCCAGAGGGACAAATGCGTCGACAAGTCACGATAGAAGTATCAGGCCCAACTCCGGAGTGGCACTCGAGGGGCGCGA